>CM034542.1:1444592-1492492 GCA_020002185.1 Paraescarpia echinospica | reverse complement strand
TTCTCAACATGTGCTAGAACCAACCAGGGGAGAAAATGTGTTAAACTTAGTTTTGTCCTCACAGAAAGAATTAGTTGACAATGTCAAGATATGTGAGCCACTGGGGAGTAGTGATCACAACCAGATACATTTTACCATCAAAGTAAAATCAGAAAGGAATAGTAAAAAGCAGTATAGGAGAAATTTCCACAAAGGAAGGTATAAGGACATGATGAAATATTTAGCAAAGATAGACTGGAATAACACACTGAAGAATAAGACAGCAACCGAATGCTGGAATATCTTAAATAGTGAAATTAAGTGCATAGTCGATAAATTGTACCTTTCAAAAAACAAGGGAAACGGTCTAAAAAGAAACACTTATCGAAAGAAGCCATTAGAAAAATTAAGTATAAACAAATGATGTGGAAGTCATATAGATGTACTGGAAATGATGAAGACTACAACATTTATAAAAAAGCACTTAATCAAGCTACAGCTGAAATTAGAAATTCAAAGAGAAGCTATGAAAAGGTAGCTAGTAATATATAAAAACTGACAGTAAGAGTTTTATGGTATATTAGTAAAACAGAAAGTTCAGGATAAATTAGGTCCTCTAGAAGATAGTGCTGGAAATACAATATCAAGAGGATTCTTAATGGCAGAAGACCTGAATGAGTATTTTAGTTCAGTGTTTACCAGGAAGATATTAGTTCACTGCCAGTACCAGAGGCTAAGTTCAAGGGGCGAATTCAGACTATTGAGACAGTTAGTTGTAACCTCGGAAATGGTAGCTAAAATAAGGGCTATGAAGGATAATAAATCACCTGGAGTGGGCGGGATTCGCCCAAACTACTGTGGAAATTGTAGAACAAATTAAGCGTACACGCTTGCAGCAGTTTTCAATTTGTCATTAGAAGAGGGTAAGTTCCTTTAGAATGGGAAAGAGGCAAACATTATACCGTTATTTAAAAAAGGTTAGAAACAAGTCAGAGAACATAGACCGAGTAAAGGTTTAACATCAGTGATTTGCAGAATTATTAGAAGGCAGTAAAGATCACATGGTGGTTTTTCTTGTTAAACATAACTTGATAAACCCATCTCAACATGGGTTTTTAAAAGCGAGTCATGCTTAACAAATATGTTATGTTTTTTGGAAGACATCACTAGGTGGGTAGATGAGGGATCACCAGTAGATATCATCTATTTAGATTTTCAAAAAGCTTTCGACAAAGTACCACATCAAAGATTACTCCTTAAGCTAAAGGCCCATGGCATAGGAAATGGTATAATAAACTGGATAGAAAAATGGCTGAATGACAGAAGACAGCGTGTAGTAGTTGATGGGGAGGCTTCAAACTGGAAATCGGTATTGAGTGGGGTACCACAGGGATCAGTACTAGGACCTATATTATTCTTAATATATATCAACGATTTGGATGATGAAATAACAAGCAAGGTGTTGAAATTTGAGGATGATACAAAAGTGTTTAGAAGGATTAAAAGTGATGGAGATAGACAGCATTTACAAGATGATCTTGACAGGTTGATCAAATGGTGTGAAAAGTGGCAAATGCTGTTCAATTTTGGGAAATGTAAATGCCTCCACACAGGACATGGGAATGAGAAATTAAAAATATAAAATGGGGGAGTACTGTTCTAAGTACTACTGTAAAAAGAAAGGGCAAGGGTTAACCATTAGTGCTGATATAGAAGGTTCAGAGCAGTCGCGGAATTGCAGCAAAGGAAATCAAATCCTTGGATTAATTAGAAATGAAATATAAGCATTATAAGAAAAAAGAATTATGGAAGTACCGCTGTACAAAACAATAGTAGAGGCCTCATTTAGAATATTGTATACAAGCATGGAGGCCATATACTTAAGGACATAGATATGCTAGAAAGAGTACAGAGGAGAGCGACTAAAATGATACCAAATCTGAGGGATCTTAGTTACGAAATACGCCTAAAAGAATGTGGTTTAACAACACTAGAGACCAGGAGATTGAGAGGAGACCACATAGAAGTGTTTAAAATATTGAATGGTTATGAAAATATTGATAGAAACATTTTTTTCTCAGTTAAGAAAGATAGAAGGACCAGAGGACATGAAGCTACATTAGTAAAGGAGCAGTGTAGATTAGATATGAGAAAGTTCTCATTCTCACAAAGGACTGTAAATGAATGGAACAGATTATCTCCTGATTGTGTTGGTGCTAGTAGCGTGAATATGTTTAAAAATAAAATCGACACACACCTTAAAAAGGCGGGATACATGTAGATAAAAAGTATTGGACTCTCGATAAGCCAAAAGGCTTCCTTGTCCACCTGCCATCCAGAGTAATTTTCTGGATGGCAATCTTGTTAAATCTCTTGTTAAATCTTGTTAAATCTTGTGTCTAGCATCGTTTATTTGTAGATGCTTTTATGTCTTAAATTTGCATGTAAATATATGAACGTCAAGAAGTGTTGTCTTGTTTAGTTACATTGCATTAATTAATTTATAATTAAGTTTCTTATAGAAAACATAGTTTGTGAGGTTAATCATTGTACTTAGGGGTCATTTACAACTGTCAGCACTCACGTGTTCGTACAGAGCTTACTAATTGTCATACTCCCCTCTCCTTGAATTACTACTTGAAAATGTCGATAAATTTCCAAATAGAAAGTTATGTAGGACATATAATAATAACCAGTTAATAATAATCATCATAATATTTATAAACATTTATTTACAAAAATCCCACATGTGACCAACATTTGTGTAGGACTTGACCCCATTTTGTATGCTATGTATGAATAGGAAAATGTTAACGACCCCTTATGTGACATAGTGTGTTGGACGTATTGTCTCGTTTGACCTTGTCATGTTGTGTCATTCATAGCCAAAAGATGATCCAAAGCATTCAGCGGCCGGACATCGAACTTCACGCGTTCCACCTCCGATGCCCAAGGAACCACCTACACAGAAGACACCATGGTCACCAAAGCCTGTCATGTCACCTCCAGTACATTCCAAGCCAGCAACCACAGGTACGACTTACTGAGTAGAATTTTTTTCACTGTATTTATTATGCATAAAGGAGGGAGTTATAGATGAAAATGTTACACAGATGTATGTATTGATAATACTGATATCTCTATGTCAAAGGTACTAATATAATTGATAATACTGATATCTCTATGTCCTCTAACATGGTACTCATGACTTCACAACAAATGGACTTATGTCAATGATACTAATATCATTGATAATACTAATATCACTATGCCCTCTAACATGATACTTATAACTTCACAACAAATGGACTTATGTCAATGATACTAATATCATTGATAATACTAATATCACTATGCCCTCTAACATGGTACTCATAACTTCACAACAAATGGACTTATGCCAATGATACTAATATCATTGATAATACTAATACCACTATGCCCTCTAACATGATACTCATAACTTCACAACAAATGGACTTATGTCAATGATACTAATATCATAACTTCACAACAAATGGACTTATGTCAATGATACTAATATCATTGATAATACTAATATCACTATGCCCTCTAACATGATACTCATAACTTCACAACAAATGGACTTATGTCAATGATACTAATATCATAACTTCACAACAAATGGACTCATGCCAATGATACTAATGTCATTGATAATACTAATATCACTATGCCCTCTAACATGATACTCATAACTTCACAACAAATGGACTTATGTCAATGATACTAATATCATTGATAATACTAATATCACTATGTCCCCTAATATGATGCTAATAACTTCATTCTACCAAAGAATACCTATCTGTCGCGACTTGTCACAAATATACAACTGGTAGACAAAACTGGTCATGTAGACAATGCCCCATAACGATTCTATGTATTCAGACACACTATGTTGTCAGACATCTTAAAATTCTACAAAATAAAAATGTTTCTGTGCTACACTGTATATGTTTACGAACACCAATACTTTTTACGTGTTTGAATACATACATACTGTATATTTTCAGACATATGATAATTTGATTATGTTTAGCTGTCCAAATACAGTCAATAAGTAGATGTATTAATTGTGTGTGTCGAGTCTGTTTGTTGTGTTACATAGGTGACACGCTGCTCCCCAGCGGTAGATGTATTGTGAGTTGAGTCTGTGTTACCAGACGTAGATGTATTGTGAGTTGAGTCTGTTTGTTGTGTTAAAGAGGTGACACGCTGCTCCCCAGCGGTAGATGTATTGTGAGTTGAGTCTGTTTGTTGTGTTACAGAGGTGACACGCTGCTCCCCAGCGGTAGATGTATTGTGAGTTGAGTCTGTTTGTTGTGTTACAGAGGTGACGCGCTGCTCCCCAGCGGTAGATGTATTGTGAGTTGAGTCTGTTTGTTATGTTACAGAGGTGACACACGCTGCTCCCCAGCAGTAGATGTATTGTGAGTTGAGTCTGTTTGTTGTGTTACAGAGGTGACACATGCTGCTCCCCCAGCGGAGGCAAGTGGAGTGACTCCAGGCGTCATGGAGGAGCTCCAACATGAGGTGGAGCGACTCAAGGCAACCTCCGTGAGTCTGGAGAGGTTTGAGGCTCTACAACAGGAAGTGAGTCAGCTACGGGAGGACTTCGCCTCCCACAGGAGCAAGATGACCGCACGCATCACGGACCTGATGGACGAGGTGGACGATGAGAAGAAGGTCCGTCTCACCATGCAGGTCGAGTTAGAGCGCATCCGTAAACTCACCAAGTCTACATGATCCTCATATACACACACGGATCATTATCTGGATCAACCTCACTGATGATCCATGTAACGTTGCATCTGTAAGGTCGTAACTTCGATTTCAGTCGGTTATGATCTGACTCGGTTGACAATATGATCCGGTGAGATGTACACCTCACGTGAGGCCAGTCTCTAGTCTGCCACTGTTGGCATCTGGATCAGGGTTGTTACACAGGCCTGATGCCGCTTGCAGCGATGATACAGATGCCAGTATCACGATCCAGATCTGTCGGCAAATAGTCGTGGATCAGGACTGTGAAGGTTATGAACATCGGTGTTATATCATGATCCAGACATGTAGTGAGTTAAGTGTGTTTAGATCCTGATCCTCTTTGAGATCATGATCCAGATATCTGCGAGAATCTGCATGTATACACAGGTGTGCGATGGCGCACGTGCTCTCCTGTAGTGAAGGGGTAAAGAGGATGTGAACATACATCAGGATTCACCTCAGGACTTGGCGTAGGTGCGACACAGGAGAATTGTGCCAAACGTGAGGTGTGACGTCTTTCTTACGTGATTTGGCTCGAGAACACTCACATGTCACATGTGCTCACTGTTGGTGTGTAGTCCTGCTGTGATTATACTCCGTAGAACTCAGTAGAAGCTGAGACGTAGCAGTGGGTGAACGTGCCATCTGTGACTATAAGTATAACATCATTCTGCATTGCTTTTTAATCTACCCTTTACTTGTGTTAAAATGTTGCACGTTGGTTGAATCTTGTCATTATAGCTATTTTGGACAGTGTTTTGTACCATTGCAAGTTGTAACAGTTCAGCTTACAATGGTACAAATAGCCATGTAAACACCATACCTTTGTAACATTCAGCACAACTTGCACCACTTCTGAGAGGTGACGCCAGTTTCTTGATCCAGTGCAACCTGCAATGGTACAAATAGCCATGTAAACACCATACCTTTGTAACATTCAGCACAACTTGCACCACTTCTGAGAGGTGACGCCAGTTTCTTGATCCAGTGCAACCTGCAATGGTACAAATAGCCATGTAAACACCATACCTTTGTAACATTCAGCACAACTTGCACCACTTCTGAGAGGTGACGCCAGTTTCTTGATCCAGTGCAACCTGCAATGGTACAAATAGCCATGTAAACACCATACCTTTGTAACATTCAGCACAACTTGCACCACTTCTGAGAGGTGACGCCAGTTTCTTGATCCAGTGCAACCTGCAATGGTACAAATAGCCATGTAAACACCATACCTTTGTAACATTCAGCACAACTTGCACCACTTCTGAGAGGTGACGCCAGTTTCTTGATCCAGTGCAACCTGCAATGGTACAAATAGCCATGTAAACACCATACCTTTGTAACATTCAGCACAACTTGCACCACTTCTGAGAGGTGACGCCAGTTTCTTGATCCAGTGCAACCTGCAATGGTACAAATAGCCATGTAAACACCATACCTTTGTAACATTCAGCACAACTTGCACCACTTCTGAGAGGTGACGCCAGTTTCTTGATCCAGTGCAACCTGCAATGGTACAAATAGCCATGTAAACACCATACCTTTGTAACATTCAGCACAACTTGCACCACTTCTGAGAGGTGACGCCAGTTTCTTGATCCAGTGCAACCTGCAATGGTACAAATAGCCATGTAAACACCATACCTTTGTAACATTCAGCACAACTTGCACCACTTCTGAGAGGTGACGCCAGTTTCTTGATCCAGTGCAACCTGCAATGGTACAAATAGCCATGTAAACACCATACCTTTGTAACATTCAGCACAACTTGCACCACTTCTGAGAGGTGACGCCAGTTTCTTGATCCAGTGCAACCTGCAATGGTACAAATAGCCATGTAAACACCATACCTTTGTAACATTCAGCACAACTTGCACCACTTCTGAGAGGTGACGCCAGTTTCTTGATCCAGTGCAACCTGCAATGGTACAAATAGCCATGTAAACACCATACCTTTGTAACATTCAGCACAACTTGCACCACTTCTGAGAGGTGACGCCAGTTTCTTGATCCAGTGCAACCTGCAATGGTACAAATAGCCATGTAAACACCATACCTTTGTAACATTCAGCACAACTTGCACCACTTCTGAGAGGTGACGCCAGTTTCTTGATCCAGTGCAACCTGCAGTGGTTTGCCTGCACAAGGACAACTAGAACTAAATTTGTGAGTTGTAACATTGCAAGTGGCTTGTAGTGAGCTGTCCATGGATGGAACCATGTTGTAACTGCCTCAGGGCCATTCCCTGCAGTACAGAAGCTTGTAATAATCAAATGTGTGGTATTAGATGTGATACATTGCAAAGCGTCGAGAACGTGACTTGTGACAGAGTCTGTCATAGAAGGAATCAACGAGACTAAACTGGTAGTTTACTAACTACAAGCACTGACAGTAGTAGATACGCAAATAATATTTCATATGAAGCTTAATATACATATTCGAGTTATTAACCAGGGACATGTATATCTTGCCAGACAATGTGTAGCATGGTTGAAAGATATTTCATGCACATTGGGCAAACTTGTAAGACTAAGAGGTGGTCTTTTTAGAGAGAAAAGGACCAGCCTTGGGAGGTTGATTGCACTGTTGAAGTCTGTACATACATTCCACAAATACAACATAACTAAGTTTATGTTAAACAGCTCATGTTTTGTACATACTAGTTATAGTTGGTGATAGTAAGAATTCTACTTGAATGGATCAGCCGTTAACTGACTGCTTTCTAGTGAAAATGTGGCTAGAATTTTCATTGTCAGAGATGTTTTTTGGAGACAGTAGGTTAATTTTATTGAAGAGGTATATCTTCACAACATTTGTGCAAATATTCAGCCTCCCCAAAAATGTTAGGAGGTTTTGGAAGAATTTACTGTTTTAACTACAATTTTTTTTAACTCTGTGTGAATGTATTACACAAAAATTACAAAGACTTATCTTTTTAATAACTAACGGTTCTGACATAGTAATTGTCTCTAATAAATGTTTTTATAATATGACTTGCTTTGTTTTATCAGTGTTTTGTCAAACCTGTTTACTAACATCACACTTCAAAATATTTGAAATTATTTTAAACTTCAAAGTTTCTTTGAGTATGTCATGGATCATCACCCCAACTTGATTGTAATGTGGCATATCGTCAATTACAATTTGGAAATGCATATCATATAAAGCAATACAATTTTGTTTACATCCAGTATGCAGACTTTTTTTATATACTAGGAGGTGCAGGTGCACAATTAATCCATTTTGGCAAATTTGCACGATTAGCCAACATTTTAGTATACATTTGTTTTTTGTATATGTCACTATCAGAGGGCCAAACAAATGAACAAAACAAATGAGTTGACAACATCTTTCATTTCTAAGAAACATGAATCTGAAAGTGAAAGTGGACAGATATGTAGTTTCATGTTACTGGATCACACATATCTGATCTGACACAGCAGAGTGAGTATTAAATTGCAAAATGTTGTTTTATACTTTTCTGGATTTCATAGACAGTGAACTTTAAAATGAAGCCTCTGTTGTAATATCTTCAGTAATTTTTTTTTTATATTGCTGAAATTTGAGAACAAAATTAAAAGGTGATGTTTTGATTCACATTGTCTATTATTGTTTTAATCTGTGGGTTCATCAGCATGTGTTTTAGTAGTTTGGGATTATTTGTCGAGGAAAATAAACTGAACATTGAAAAAGATACTATTAGGTATGCATTTCTGTCAAAATAAAAAAATGTATGGGACTTGAGTTACATGACCTTGGCAGCTATTTTTGGTTTGTGTTCTGAATAGGCCTGTGTGACTTAAGACCTGATTCGCTGGGGCAGGTCACACAATGAACATACTGTCACAGTAGATTCAAAGCAACATAACCTTCATGCTGTCTGATAAAACGTTATGTGGATGTTTCTGTTTTTGTGGGTTTCTGTGTCTTGATATCCTGCTCAAGAACAGATGTATATATACAGCTCGTATACACACAGTGGAGCTGAATCATGATTCTTCATGTTCCCGGTTGTTTCTATGGTACCAGTGTTAGACCAGTTCCTGTAGTTCACATGCCGAGAATACACGTTGGTGATTGGGGTATATAAAAGCTCAATAAATGTTTTATGTTGTAATTCCTCAAGGCTCACTCATGCATTGTAGACAGCATATACTTTAACTGCTAATATTGAACATGTGGGTTTTATTACAGCAGTGCATTTGCAGTACTGGTCAGTTTTGAAATATGTAGCACTTGTTCATGTATAATTTATCTAGGTACATGCTTGTGAAATATGATTAACAATTTACTCCTGCATAGAGTATTATGTCAAATAGAGTATTATGTTATTGTTAATGGGGTGAAGGGATGTAATCATGTTACAACTGTAACAGAGTTCTCTTCAAGTGATGTGTATCATATTACATTTTTTTACTGTCATGTTGTAGCCATTTACAAAGTTCTTGCCGCTATCTTAATTTCTTAACATTAGACAGATAACTTCATTTCACCTTACATGGATGCTTCAGTATACACACAGATACGTGCACACGTAGATGTAATATACAGATACATACATGCATACATATAATGTTGTACATGGATGCATATATACATACCCATACATGCATGCTTACAGTTGACACAATTAAATACACAAAGAACACTGTTTCATTCAGAGAATTTTTATGTTGGCATTAAAGAAATGTGTACAGCACTGAGTTTAGATGGTACCCTGATAGAAATACTCCAACTGTTAATTTTAAGAAAATATTAAATTTTTGTATAATAAACATGATGTTAAGGTTACATTTCTTGTGTTGTCCATCTTGGAATATAACTGCAATAATACATTCTTCATGAAACTGCAAGTCATACTTTTAGACCATTAATTGGGCTTTGGAACAAAGCGAAACAAAAATTATGTTTGAATAACAAAAGTATGTATGCACATGGATGTACAGAAAATGGTTATACTGGATATTTACCAGGTACCTAGTAATATTTTTTCATAGAAATTGACATTTTAAGAAATTTAGTATGTCATAGGCTGGAGCAAAGCAGTTCAACACTGCTGCCATAGTCTGTGAAAAGAAATGTTCCATAAAGTACATTAAATAGCATTTATAGTTATTTTAATTAACATTAATTTGTGTGTGTGTAGGAGTGATAGATTTTAAGAGAAATTTTTTTTAAATGTCCATGTCAATCTAACGGTGTTGTGAAATGTATGTTTTCTTGGTACTAAGCAAAATATAGCACTTTATTACTGCCCGTTATATTCAAATATATTAAGATGTTTCACTATGGCCTATCTCACCATTTTGTTATTTTGACAAATAACGGCATATTATACACTAAATGTTGGTAACAGAGTTGACATTCAATATATATATATATACAGTGAAATAATAACATTTTGTATTTGATTTATGTGCAAACTACAGAAATAATACAACAAATGCAGCATTCATCATGACACATTGCCATTATTTTGTGAGTTGTAAGTGGATAGAAACTAAACTGGTAACGCCGCTGGAAATATTTACGGATAAATATAAAGGGAATCATATCTTACTGCAAAATCTTAATATGAGAAATCCAACAACAAAATGTAGCTTATACCTAAAACTTACGGAAACCTTTTACTGCATGTACTTTAATTTGGATACCTTGTAAATTAATTAAGATTTCTGGGGATGTAAACGCTATAGAAGTTTATTATTATAGCTTGTGCTCAACACACGAGGCAACGTGTATATTTCATTTTTATATCTTTCATTATGTTTTGGGGCCAAGTTATGGACAGTTGTTTCTTCAAAAAAAATTATTATTTTGTCTGCTTTATTAATTTTTTTTTACAGAAATGTAACTGATTAAAAATTAGATATCTCAGCTGGTTTATACTTTAGGCACAGTTTTGTCGTCATTTGGGTGGTAAATGTCTATTAGACGGGACCAAAAATCCAAATAAGTGCGTTTAAAACAATCCCTAGGTATTTTTAGTAGAATATCCCAACAAACCTTTTTAGAGTAATTTGTGTGTGCTAATTCCAAAAATCCATGTTGGCAATCTGTGGGAGAGGTGCATGACCCCCTTAAATTGGAAAAAAACAATCGATGTCCTTGACGTATAGGATTTTGAAAGACGGAAGCGTGTGTGAAGTACACACCCACTGAATTTTTTTACTAGATGGCATGGACTAATCAAAATTGTACAGAAGTTATTTTAGGGGGACATTGCAAGGTGTTTTGTTTGAGCGGCTGGACTATATTGTGTGTAGCTCGATTTTCTGTTGGCAGAGCTGAATACGATTAATTCTGTTTTTGAGTCATTCAACATTAAGAAGTTTGCGGTCATCCACGTTCTGATCCGCTACACATTCTTCAATGTGCACGACAGCCGCAGCGATGTCTTCTTGGCTCGGTTTCACTGGGATGTAAATTTGAGTGTCGTCCGCATAGAAATGAGATATCAAATTGTTCTTACGTATGATCTTAGCAACTGGGGTTGCATAGATGGATAACAGCTGAGGACCGAGCACGGAACCCTGCGGGGCCCCACGCGCAAGAGGACTAGCAGGTGATGTAGCACCGTGAATGTGGACGGGCTGTGCTCTGTGTCTCAGGTATGACTAGTCCAGTGCATATTGCACCACTTCGACATCATGTGTCTTCTCAACATCACTTCGTGGTCAACACCCAACAGTGTCAAATGGAGCCGATAAATCAAGAAGAACCATGATGACAGCATTCTGATTGTCCATTGCGTGCAGGATATCATTCCGTACACAGACAAAGGCCGTATCAACACTGCAGTTGGACTTGTATGCGGACTGGCAGAGCTCGCAAAGATTGTGCTCTGGCACGTGAGCCGACAGTCTCGTGGCAATGACACGTTCTATTGTCTTGGATAAATAGGTAAATTAGACACGGGTCTGTAGTTATTCAAGACGGCTTTGTCCAGTCTTGATTTGGTGTAATTATAGGTACACTGTCACGCGTACGTTCCCATTTCAGCCCCAGTGGCTGGCTCAGGGACAGTCAGCAGACACGTCTGCGAGACGACTACATTGTTAACATTCTCACTCGGTTCGGGCCGAATTTTAGAAATCTTCCGAGAAAAATTAGAGAACCGCGTTGCCAATGTGTCGAACGAGTCACATGGCGGCATTGGTGTATCGTTTTTAGTGTGTGGGAGCTTGGCAACAATTTTGAACAGTTGCTTCTGGTTAATTGCCAGATGCATCGGCGATTTAACTCGTGTGATATTCGAGTTTTGCACGATGCACAGATGAAGTGACAAGCTGGCGCTGGTGGCAGTAAGCAATTATGTCACACTACAGACCAGATGTTCGTCATCTTCGTTCAAGCTGTCTTCTTGCCAGTAATGGGAGGAAGGGGGGCAACGTATAGAAACTGCAAGAGGATGGCGATCAATGCACTAGTTGAGCAGATGTGTGAAGAAGAGGGGGTAGGATTCACAGATTTATGGGGATACTTTGTTGGGAGGGAAGATATGTACATGAGAGATGGCCTCCATCTTAGTGGAAAGGGGGCAGCAGTTTTCTCAGAGAACCTGTTGCGATATGTTGACAGTGGGACAGGTTGCATCTATTTAAACTAGATTCGCAGGGGGGACTCACAGAAAAGCCTGAAAATGGAGGCATAGATAAAGACAGCACAAATAAATCAGCAAATAACAGTCTGGAAAACTCTTCTGAAGCTGGATATAAATGTGTTTGTTTAAATGCAAGGAGTATAGTAAACAAAAGAAATGAACTAAACATTATGGTAGAAGATATTGACCCTCATATAATAGGTATAACCGAATCCTGGACCACCACCGATATATCAGATGCCGAATTGGGACTGACAGGATATGTAATGTTTAGGAAAGATAGAATAGGAAGAAAGGGAGGTGGAGTTATTTTATATATTAAATAATCTATCCAGGCTTATGAAATAAAATTAGAAAGAGAAGCAGATTGCGAAGAAGCTGTTTGGTGTAACATAGTTACAGGAAACTCAACGTTAACAGTTGGGTTAGTTTATCGAAGTCCAAACATAAGCATATAAGAGAATGAAAAAATACAAAACGCTATAAGGGAAGTAAGCAAACGGGACTGTATTATTATGGGGGATTTTAACCACGGGCATATACAATGGAAATCTCTTCAGCGTATGGGGAGTGAGGACCACAAGTTTTTAGTTTTAGTTCAAGATACTTTCCTTTCTCAACATGTGCTAGAACCAACCAGGGGTGAGAATGTGTTAGACATAGTTTTGTCCTCACAGAATGAATTGGTTGACAATGTCAAGATATGTGAGCCACTGGTAAAGTAAAATCCATCAAAGTAAAATCAGAAAGGAATAGTAAAAAGCAGTATAGGAGAAATTTCCACAAAGACATGAGGAAATATTTAGCAAAGATAGACTGGAATAACACACTGAAAAATAAGACAGCAACAGAATGCTGGAATATATTAAAGAGTGAAATTAAGTGCATAGTCGATAAATTTGTACCCTTCAAAAAACAAGGGAAACGGTCCAAAAAGAAACACTTATCGAAAGAAGCCATTAGAAAAATTAAGTATAAACAAATGATGTGGAAGTCATATAGATATACTGGAAATGATGAAGACTACAACAGTTATAAAGAAGCACTTAACCAAGCTACAGCTGAAATTAGAAATTCAAAGAGAAGCTATGAACAACAATTAGCTAGTAATATAAAACATGACAGCAAGAGTTTTTATGCGTATGTTCGAAGCAAACAGAAAGTTCAAGATAAGGTCGGTCCTCTAGAAGATAGTGCTGGAAATATAATATCAGAGGGATTCTTAATGGCAGAAGACCTGAATGAGTACTTTAGTTCAGTGTTTACCAGGAAGATATTAGTTCACTGCCAGTACCAGAGGCTAAGTTCAAGGGGCAGATTCAGACTATTTAGGACAATTAATTGTAACCCCGGAAATGGTAGCTAGGAAAATAAGGGCTATGAAGGATAATAAATCACCTGGAGTGGATGGGATTCCGCCCAAACTACTATTGGAAATTGTAGAACAAATTAGCCTACCACTTGCAACAGTTTTCAATTTGTCATTAGAAGAGGGAGTGGTTCCTTCAGAATGGAAAGAGGCAAACATTATACCGTTATTTAAAAAAGGTTCGAGAAACAAGTCAGAGAACTATAGACCAGTGAGTTTAACATCAGTGATTTGCAAATTATTAGAAAGACTAATTAAAGATCACATGGTGGATTTTCTTGTTAAACAAAACTTGATAAACCCATCTCAACATGGTTTTTTTTAAAGCGAGGTCATGCTTAACAAATATGTTATGTTTTTTGGAAGACATCACTAAGTGGGTAGATGAGGGAT
Source organism: Paraescarpia echinospica (assembly GCA_020002185.1). Classification (NCBI taxonomy): domain Eukaryota; kingdom Metazoa; phylum Annelida; class Polychaeta; order Sabellida; family Siboglinidae; genus Paraescarpia; species Paraescarpia echinospica. Next base: position 1,478,357 of record CM034542.1, on the reverse strand, counting down.
CACCAGTAGATATCGTCTACTTAGATTTTCAAAAAGCTTTCGACAAAGTACCACATCAAAGATTACTGCTGAAACTAAAGGCCCATGGCATAGGAAATGGTATAATAAACTGGATAGAACAATGGCTGATTGACAGAAGACAACGTGTAGTAGTTGATGGGGAGGCTTCAAACTGGAAATCGGTGTTGAGTGGGGTACCACAGGGATCAGTATTAGGACCTATATTATTCTTAATATATATCAACGATTTGGATGATGAAATAACAAGCAAGGTGTTGAAATTTGCGGATGATACAAAAGTGTTTAGAAGGATTAAAAGTGATGGAGATAGACAGCATTTAAAAGATGATCTTGACAGGTTGATCAAATGGTCTGAAAAGTGGTAAATGATGTTCAATTTTGGGAAATGTAAATGCCTCCACACAGGACATGGGAACGAAGAGGTAGAATATACAATGGGGGGTACTGTACTAAGTACTACTGTAAAAGAAAAGGACTTAGGGTTAACCATTAGTGCTGATATGAAGGTTTCAGAGCAGTGCGGAATTGCAGCTTCAAAGGGAAATCAAATCCTTGGATTAATTAGGCGAAACATAACATATAAGGAAAAAGAGCTAATAATACCGCTGTACAAAACAATAGTTAGGCCTCATTTAGAATATTGTATTCAAGCGTGGAGGCCATATCGCAGGAAGGACATAGATATGCTAGAAAGAGAGCAGAGGAGAGCAACTAAAATGATACCAAAACTGAGTGATCTTAGTTACGAAATACGCCTAAAAAATGCGGTTTAACAACACTAGAGACCAGGAGATTGAGAGGAGATCAGATAGAAGAGTTAAAAATATTGAATGGTTATGAAAATATTGATAGAAATATTTTTTTTCAGTTAAGAAAGATAGAAGGACTAGAGGACATGAAGTTACATTAGCAAAGGAGCAGAGTAGATTGGATATAAGAAAGTTTTCATTTTCACAAAGGACTGTAAATGAATGGAATAGATTATCTGCTGATTGTGTGGGTGCTAGTAGCGTGAATATGTTTAAAAATAAAATCGACACATACCTCAGACGGGCGGGATACACATAGATAAAAGGGTCGGACTCTCGATAAGCCAAAGCCAAGGGCTTCCTTGTCCACCTGCCACCTAGAGTTAATTCTCTGGGTGGCAGTCTTGTTAAATCTAACACACTTCTGTGATCGCATGCCGTTGTTTACGACTGTGAGCGTCTTTAACGGCGCTTGCTTATCAATGTTGGCAACAATGACTTTGTTGTACATGTCGGCAGCATAGATCATATTATCATCAGGCAGATGGTTCGACCGTAACAACAATCGGATATCGTCACATATACCGCAGCAGTACTGATTTGTCAATAACTCTGACTTATCGTCGTTACCCGGATGCTTGTTGGCATCTCAGGTTGTAATGTGCAATGAATCGCGGAGTGGTCTGACATGTGTGGAATGTCTGTTCTTGTGTTGTTCAGAAACGCATTGGAGGAACGAGTTATTAGGAGGTCGATGATTCGTCCAGGAACATGTGTTGGATCTTCAACGTGTTGTGTTAGATCTGCTGCTTTCAATGTATGTCTAAAAAGCGTTTAGTGTCTTTGTTTGATACATTGTCCATGTGATTGTGGAAGATAAAATCACCGGCAAGCAACATGTTTTACGTACCCATCCCCACAATGTCCATCAAATCATCAACTTCTTGGAGAAATATTCCGCTGTTGTAAACCCATTCTTGGTGTTTGGCGGAGGGCGATAGATGACAAATAGACGGACATATGCAGATTGAGTATGATTGCTGAGCTGTAGAGTAATTTAATGCCAGAGTAGGCACTGGGGAGATGAATGACAATGGCCACAGATTGTTGGAGCTATATATATATATATATATATATATGCTCATGGCATGGTCTTTGCATCACCAACACATTCTTCCAGTCAAAGCATCAACACAAAATATACTGGAAGCATCCAAGGTCCCGTAAATGGCATAAACTGGACCTCGTCAGCGTCAGACGCTCCGCTCTGAACAACGTTCCAGTAACACGAAGCTACACAGAGCAGATTGCGATACAGACCCCTCCAAGGTGTGCAGTAAAGTGATACTGTTTCCACGCAATCTGCACCGCTCGAAGCCCAAAGGTCGCACTCGCATCAACGTTGCTAGAACTGCAGACCCCCAGCGTACAGAGCAGTTTGTAGCCTCCCTTGAACAGGACCTTCCGGAGCAGGATGCCACAGCAAGGTGGAATACCATCTGCAATGCAGCGATAACTCCATTTGGCAAGAGAGAAAAGCCAAACCAAGACTGGTTCAACGATAACTTATACATATGATCGTACCGGTCATTGAAGCCAAACGAGAAGCCCTGTCTGCACACAAACACGATCCATGCGAGAAGACGCTGTCGGCTCTCAGATCTGCACGGAGCATTGCACAACGCACTGCAATTAAGGCGCAATGTCCACGACTACTGACCGACACAGTGCGAGAATATCCAAAGCTGAGCCGACTGTGGGAACGTACGCGGCATGTACGATAGCATCAAGAAGGCTGTATAGACCCCACTGTAAGGAAGATGGCACCACTGAAATCCACATCAGGAGAGGTGCTCACAAACCGAGATCAAGATATGGAGCGATGGGTTGAACATTATTCAGAACTATACTTCCGAGAAACACTTGTTACTAATTCTACTCTCAAGGCCGCTAAGACTTGCCTATGATGGAGGGGCTGGACAACGAGCCGTCGGTCGAGGACCTGAGCAAAGCTATCGACTCCCTCTCTTGCGGCAAGAGACAAGGATCGGTCTGGTGGTTTCCTTCCATGAGAACGTGAAGGGCACAGTTGTGTATGATTGTTCGACGTCAGAACCCTTCCCCATATGCAATGGCGTCAAGCAAGGCTGCGCTCTCGCTCCAACGCTGTTTGGAATATTTTTCTCACTCCTGCTGTCATATGCCTTCGACTCTTCTCCAGACGGCATTTACCTGCACACCAGATATGATGGGAAGCTGTTCAACCTGCATCACGTCTGCGTGCCAAAACAAAGGTGACAGAGGTGTGCGTCAGGGAGCTGTTTGCGAATGATGCAGCACTCACTTCCCACTCAGAAGAGGCCCTCCAAAGACAGGTTAATCCCGTTGCATACGCCTGCAAACAGTTTGGACTCGCAGTCAGCCTGAAGAAGACGAACATCATTGCGCGCGATGCCAGCCAAGTCCCGTCTATCAAGATCAATGACTACACCCTGGAGGTAGTAGAAGACTTCACCTACCTTAGGTCAAATATCTCCAACAACCTTTTGTTGAACGCTGAGATAAACATACGCATCGGAAATGCCGCGCCGCAGTCACTATGACCAAGCTAATCAATCGAGTATGGGAAAACAATATGCTCACTGAGAACACCAAGATGAGAGTCTACTCGGCCTGTGTGCTGAGCACCCTCCTATGTGAATCGTGGACCATCTACATGCGCCATGAGCGCCGCCTCAACACCTCCCACATGCGGTGCCTCAAACGCATCTTCAGTATCACCTGGCAGGACCGTCCCCTACAGCGACATAAAGGCCTGCGACATCAACTCTGAAGACTAGGAGGCAGTGGCCGAAAATCGTACTGCTTGGCGTCAGACTGTACGTACACAGGCATTGGATGTGCAAACGGAAAGAGACTCCAACAATCAGCACTACCACGTACTGTCATCCTGTTTCGTCTGCTCTAGCTGTCTGGCAGGGACTGTTACTCCCAAATCGCACAGCTCTGTCATAGGTCCGCTGCCACATTTCCAGAAACAGAAAACAGGGCGCACCAGCATCGTGTCTCGAGACCACGCTCTGCCTACTGCTATTACTGCTAATTAATTATGAAGCTCCAGCTAGGGATTTGATTGACGGCATGATAACTTCAGTAACATTACTAAAGTGTCAAAACAATTAAAAGCACATTAATTAACATTATGTTGTTTCACACCAAAAGACATGATTTGGCTTAAGCTAATCCTACTAAAGTAGCTTGCTGAGTATTTATCAAGGTCTAGATGATGACCTAAACTAATTATAGCTAGGCCTATATATATATATATATATATATATATATATGTATATATATACATATGTGTTAATTTATGGTTCAAGTTTATTGTTTATATCATAATATACATATAGTGTTATGTTAAATGTGCTGCGAAAATAAGTTTAAACATATAGAAAACATAATTTGTCAGGCTGGTAGAAAATAAAGATAAAAACGTAGCATGCACTGTGCGTAGTCTATACAAATGTACGTGGCATGCAGTCACCACATAGACCGCATTAGGCTCTACGGGACTAGTCAACCACCTGGACGCCACCTAGTGAGTATGGGGAAATCAATCGACGCTGCTGGCCTGCTGCTGCTGTGAAACTAGTGGTTGGTTAACACGTGTTTACGATTTCGATGGTACAACATATTCCAACTAATGTATTAAAGCGGTAAGCATTACGACCGGTGGTAGTATAAAATATATTGGGCATACAGATCTTGTTATATTCTGCTTTTGAAAGAATGACTAAGAAAAGTGACTTTAGGCCTAGTTGTACCAGAATGAGCGATAATTAGATTATATTGTTGGTCCCCGTTCACGCCTGACAAGAATACCACCCAAAATCAACAAACTCTTCTCATAACGATACTTTTTATGTAGACATTATTGTTGTAAACCGTAGCATTGCTCTTTGTTAATTGTTGACAGCTAATGTGAAGGAGTTAGAATCTGTAAATTTCGTTCTACTTTTTTCGTAAACAAAATCTGGAAACGTCAACACATACAATCACAGTCTACAGACTACATAGCCTTCGATCGCAATTGACACAACAAATCACCATGTCCATGACCTACTTATTACGCCAACTCGGATGAACCAAAAAGACAAACCGCTCAATTAAGCTCGACTACACAGCCCCACCCCCTACCTTGGATCAACTCATCAGACGCATGCGCACAATATAGTTTGACGACAAACATCAAAACTGGCGTAAGAGGCATCACAGTCTAGAAGCCAGAAGAGGACCTGTAACAACAGCGAAGACACACTAGGTTGGGCACAGTGGCCACATGGTCAGAGTGCCAGACTGTCGATCAACAAGGGTTCGAATCCTGGTGACAGATTGGTGGTTCAGAAGGAATGTGTTGCTTCTTTCCAGTTGTTACATAATGTATTTATATTTTTATTACTACTTCTGTACTATGCTGAATATTATGTAACAATAAAGATTATTATAATGTCGCTTCTGAAAGACACAACTCTTGTCACAAGTAAAATTGGGTGAATGGAATTCCTAAGTTTCGAGACAACGTTTTGTAGACCTGTGGATATGAATCGCTAAAATCAAATATGCTTTCTTTCAGTGTTGGTTAGGGCTACCAGTGCAGCAGTGAGATGGGTCTTACAAAGCAGTACCTGCGCTACGCAGATGCTGGTCTCTTCAATGTCATCGGCAGCTCAAATGCCAATGTGGTGTTTATTGTGCCTAAGTCTGACACAGACAGCCAGATGTGTGCTGTGGCTGCCTGTGAACATGTCTTCATCTGGGACCTACGCAAGGGCGAGAAGGTTAGACACTTGTCCTGTGTATTGATGACTAAGAATGACACATATTCCAGTGTATTGTGATCAGTATGATAATACCACAGACCAGATTCTTGTGGTGTGAAAACTGCCCTGTGCAGTGTCTTGTTATCTGTAGTCTTCTAATTTATGAAACGAAACTGTGAGTGCCAAATACTTTACAAGTACAGTTCCAGTACTTGTTTACTTTGACCTGTTTGTATGCTTTTTTGACCATTGACAAATGTTTTTCACTGTTTGGTGCCACTTTGCAGGTTTTTTCTGGGTGCAGCTCATCTCCATTTCTATATTTTGTCACTTTCATTTTTCACTGTCAGTAACAATCTTTTTTTATGGGAAAGGGTTGTTAGCTCTTTACCCAACCCTCCTCATTTTACATAATTGTGCAAACTACAATATTTTTTTTCAACATTGTTTTAGATATTTCTGACATTCTCCTTTCAATCTTTTATATAATCGTAATACTACTGACCATAGCTAAAGCGCGGTGAGGCCTCACAGAGGTGCTCAAAACTGCCGAATTATTCACGCATCCTCCCACCCTGTAGGTGGCAACCCTCTATGGTGATAAACACAACGTTGTGGCACTGGCGGCCAGTCCGGACAAGCAACACCTAGCAGTCGGATACAGCGACGGCACGATCCGCATCTTTATACTCAAGACTGGCCAGTCAGATGTCACGTTCAGCGGCCACAAGTCGGGTATCACTGCTCTCAACTACGACCACAACGGAATGAGGCTGGTGTCTGGTTCCAAGGTAACATGTAACTTTTTAGTCATTAAAATGCATTTCTGTTTGGCGTGATTGTGTGAGATGACTGTTGTTTATTTTTTATGTATTGAATCTGGATTTTTTATAATTCCACAGTATATGATGAACAAATCAAGTTTGCAAAAGCAGTTTGTAATTGTGAACAATAATGCCCTTGCAATATCAAATGGTCAAAGAGGTTTGTAAAGTAATGCAAGTTTAATCTGAACATGTATTGCACAAGAAAACAGTCTTTGCTAGAGCATTCTACTTGTTAAATCAAAACAGTTCTATAAGATGACTTACACAAGAGTACAATTTGCAGTTTCTTTATATTATATAATCCGTACCCCTTGTAAAACAAGATGATTATTATGCAGAAGTTTTTTAATTGGTTCACAAGCTGTTTTTAGTGTGTTTTGTGTGTATTACATTTTACAGTCATCTGGTACATTTTACAGTCATCTGATACATTTTACAGTCATCTAGTGATGAATGTTTGAGTAGGATCAGTTCGACATTCCTTGATAAGTCTGCTTCATGTTATTTGAGAGGGCTTTAAGACTAGTAGTTCCTCAGTCTTCTTGACTACTTTACAGAAACTGAAGGGCATTGTAACCTTTATTTGCACTTCATCCGTTAAGTATGATTATGGTGTGTGGGGGACACGGGCAATTATTCATGATTGGTCGTTTTCATGTGTCCTTGTTTAACAGCACCTGAATTAGACTGCCCACATGTTGTAGCACATGGTGTAGCACGTGGTGTAGCACATGGTGTAGCACATGGTGTAGCACATGGTGTAGCACATGGTGTAGCACATGGTGTAGCACATGGTGTAGCACATGGTGTAGCACATGGTGTAGCACATGGTGTAGCACATGGTGTAGCACGTGGTGTAGCACATGGTGTAGCACGTGGTGTAGCACGTGGTGTAGCACGTGGTGTAGCACGTGGTGTAGCACATGGTGTAGCACATGGTGTCTTGACAGCTTAAAACAACACTTGGCTGTACCTGCGCTGTCAGTGTCACTTGTAAAGTTGTGATTGCCGTGACAGGACACAGATGTGATTGTGTGGGACATTGTCAACGAGGCAGGTCTGTTCCGACTGCGTGGCAATAAGGGTGTGGTCACCCAGGCACGCTTCCTCTCCTGCAGAAATGTCCTCATTACAAGGTACAGTTGAACTTCACTTTACGGTCACCTTTCTAATACAGCCACCTTGCAAGTAAGGTTACTCAACAACAGCACCAGCTCATTTATGTAAAAGTAAAGTATAGGAAACTGGTCCCGCCATTACAATCACCTCATTATTACAGTCACCTCGCTGTAACATTCACCTCACTATTACGGTCACCTCGTTATTACAGTCACCTCGTTGTAACATTCACCTCCTGTTGCGGTCACCTCACTATTACAGTCACCTCCTGTTACGGTCACCTCACTATTACAGTCACCTCGCTGTAACATTCACCTCACTATTATGGTCACCTCGTTGTAACATTCACCTCACTATTACAGTCACCTCGCTGTAACATTCACCTCGCTGTAACATTCACCTCGCTATTACAGTTGCCTCGCTGTTAGAGTCACCTCGCTGTAACATTCACCTCGCTATTACAGTTGCCTCGCTGTTAGAGTCACCCTGCTATTACAGTCACCTTGGTATTCAGGTCACTTTCAGTCAGTCCCGAGGATGACCTTAATAGTGAGGTTTCACTGTAATGATCATCCTCATAGTTTTTCTATAGAACATGTAAATACACATACTTTAGAGTAGCCTTTTTGTTATATACGTTCAGATGAACATTTGTATTTGCATATTTGCTATTTTATTGGAGAGAAAAATTATACACCTTTATTTAATTATTTTTCATAATATGTTTTGTAGGACTATTTTAGATAATTGTGGGTGTGGTTTTTAATATAATTTAAAGTTATAGTTGCATGTATGCGAAGTGTCTGAGAGCAATCTTGGACGGTTGTGTGCTACACGTATTTTTATTATCTCCGTTTCAACATCATCATATTTGCTAAGTTGAATGTTTCAGCTGCAAGGACACGTTTGTAAAGTTTTGGGACTTGGATACACAACACTGCTTCAAGACGCTGGTTGGACACCGTACAGAGGTAAGCCGCACTTCTTTATCACCGTAATGTACTCGGACGCATGAACATCTTTCTTGAGTTTCCTGGCTGGTGATGTCTTTTGCATTGGGTTCCATTCTTCCTTGTGTTGACTTCTAACATCTGCACTGTCATCTGTCCAGACGGTCATCTGTCCAGACTGTCATCTGTCCAGACTGCGGAACTACTCATCTGGTGTAGGTGTGATAAAACAGTGATATCTTGTGTCTTCTCACCTGCACAGGTGTGGGACTTTGTGATTATCAAGGATGAGACATACCTGGTGACAGGGTCCGGGGACATGGAGCTGAGAGTCTGGAGCATCTCCTACAATCAACAGGTAAGTCCATGGCATACCTTAAAGGTGTCTCCTCAATTCACTTGTTTCACTTAGCTCATTTCAAATTCATTTTGTGAAAAGTAAACCTACCTAGGAACCACTATAATATGTTAGAGGGTTTTGTGCAGCCATTTTATGTAGTTTTGGTGAAATCACCAGACAGATTATTGACTTATTTATGTAATGTTTACCAAATATTTATAAAAGTGATTCTCAAAATTGGAATATATACATGAATGCACAATACGATTACCAGTTTGCACGTTTCAGTGTTGATGTTATTGACTTTCCTTGCTGGCTCAATAACGACGACTGACAAATTCCATTGTATGAAGGCTAACTGTCGGCCCAGATTTGTCAGTCCTTTTGGCCAACTAAACAAAACAAGTACTTTTTTATTTAACTGACAGCAAATATTACTTAAGCTATTGACACATTACACATTTGAACACCAAAGAACAGGAGTCGCGATGGGCTGAACCAGGTGGGGAAATGTCTTTAAAAAGGATGTACAACAATTTTCATTCAGTGATTTTGGTCTTCTCTGTGGAAAGGACGTTTTGGTTATTGAAAAGTATTTATTTTTAATGTTGATTTTTGCAGTGCATGCATTATGTGTTTTTTTTCAACATGTTTTGTCGGGATTCAAAGGCAGAGGAAACAATGCCAGCGAAAAGAAGGAAACTGGAGAGTGAAAGTGAAGGAAGTGAGGAGGAGGAAGAGGATACTGAGGACTCGGTGAGGATGGTTGTATGAAGTCATGTGACAACTGATCATGTGACCTAGGGCTGTGCGTGTCATTTGGTCAATGCCTGCTACTAAATATCTTGGTGATGTTTACATTTTTCTGAGTTTTACAATAATTTGTAGCTGGCCATCATATCAGAGTAACTTATTACTGTAGTTAATTTTTAAACTAACTTATTTGATTCTATGTTGTATGTGAAGCTTCAGTTGTATTATTATTTATAACTTACAATTATGTACTGACATTATTATTGAATGCGTGTACAGTTCAGATAAAATAAATCTACTTCTGTTCATATTAATTATTTTAAAACAAAACATGTTCACTTACATCTATGATATGACAAGTATTGTTTGATCTACAATGTCTAACCTTAGGTGATACAGACTGGACAGTTACTAAAATGCAGTGTGTACGTAACCATACCTGGACATCTAGGGACGCAGTGAGACTATCAACAGACCACTGTATTTACATTTTGACACAATTTTTACTTCAGAATCTCCTCTCTTGTACATTGCACGGCAGTCTACGACGAAGAGGTAAAGGTCGGGTCACAGGGATGAACCTTGACCCCACCGGACGCATTATCGGCTGTTTCGTAAGTAAATGTTTCTTCATTTGAAGCACATTTGTTGCTAGGTTATTTGTTACCATTGATTTAAAGGTGCCTCAATTAGATCTTTTGCTTGACTCGGTGCAAATTCATTTTTCAAGAAGTAAACCGACCACTGCAACGTGCTGGTTCATTTGTGCTGCATTTTATATGCAGTTTTGGCAAAATCGTCAGACAAACTATTTTTTTTTTTTAATTCCGCCCAGGAATTAATTCAGCTGCATCTAAAAACTGGAAACTTGATGTGCATGCATGATACAATTATGCACAGCCATGTGCCGGACAAATTCAGTAGGTTGTGTGTCAGTCTGGCAATTGACTTTGGCTAGAGTAAATTCTGTTGACAATCTAAACAACTGTACGCCCTTTTCATTAAACCGACTGTGGAAAGTATTAAAGTTATTCACACATTACGTATTTGGATGAGAAAGAGTGAGATTCGTAACATGCTGAACCAGTTGAGGAAGAGATTGACTGTGTTGTGGTGTTTCTCAGGGATCAGACGCAAATCTGGAGCTGTTCCGGTTAGAAGCGGCTGAGGATGTGGAGAAACGGATCCGGAAGAAACAGAAGAAAGCATTGAAACGAGCCAGGTCTGTCTCTATCTGTCTGTCCGCCATTCATCTGTCTGTCTCTATATCTGTCTGTCTGCCATCCATCTGTATGTCTCTATGTCTGTCCGCCATCCGTCTTTATGTCTGTCTAGGTCTGTCCAGCCAAACGCCTGTCTGTCTCTAGTTCTGTCTGTCCATCCGTCTGTCTGTTTCTATGTCTGTCCAGCCATACGCCTGTCTGTCTCTAGGTCTGTCTGTCCACCCGTCTGTCTGTTTCTAGGTGTCTGTCCATCCATCTGTCTGTTTGTCCGTCCATCCGTCAACCAGACATCTTTAGGATTTGCTAATAAATCTATAGATTTTATTAAATAGAGTTTTAAGCTTGACAGAAGGATCTATTGGTCGTATCTCCCGATGCATGTTTATTTGTTTTTATTGTCACACTTTCTGCTAGGTGAGTTTCTTGTAACATTGGTCAAAAGTATGCTTTTGTATCTAAATAATAACTAATACAGTGAATACAGTTTACCAGCCAAATGGACACTAAAATACAGCATAAGTATCATGGCTAAAGACAAATTTAAAAATAAATGTATAGCGTATGTTGTGTTGTGTGATGAGCCAACCAGGTGTCTCTGTGTGCAGGGAGGCGGGTGACGAGGGAAAGGGAGTGAGTGTCATACAAACTCTAGAAGACGAGATCACGAGACTCACCACCATCAAGATGTCTGCCAAGATACACAGCTTCGACATGTGTCATCATGGCGATGACAACGTCGTCAAGGTAACCAATGCTACCATAAATTATATATTTTTTTATGGAGCAGCATCATTGGACTATTTTGGAAATGTTGTTGTTGTGAGGCGGTCATTTAACCTTTTCAGTGCCAAAGACCCGATCCCCCGATCACCGATTTTACGCAGAAATGCCAAGCAGCCATTGCACCGATCGCGTTTTTGCAACGCCTACTGCCATTGGCTGGTAGCTTTGTCGGTTTCAAATTAGCCAATGAGATTAAACATTACAAAGGGGAGTTGTTCCGCTGTTTTTATTATAATTAGGCTGATATTTATGCGCCTACACGCACTTAGACCGGATGTGGTAACCAGAAATGAAAACATGCCGGGTGTGTTTGAATCCAAAGAAACCAATCGGTATGCCACAGGCTATGCTGCAGCTCGCAGGGAAAGATCGGGCCGACAAACCTTGTCTCGGGCAGAGGATGGGTAGATGTTGACACAATTGAGATGAGAGCGTTTCTTGCTACGCTTATCGACATGGGCTTAGTCAAGAAACATATTTGTTGCGAGAGTCCCCATGCGAGGCTACACCATGGTTTGCTATGGTTTTGAGCCACAATCGGTTTCAGCTATGGCTGAAATTGTTGCACATCGTCGATAACTTGACTATTCCAGCTCTTGGTGAAGCTGGCTATGACCCAACTGACAAGATCAAGCCACTTGTTGAATTGGCCAACTGTGTATTCCAGCGCAACTATGTTCTTCACAAAGAAATATCCATGGATGAGAGTTTGGTTTAAACCGGACAGCTGTCATCCAATTTATGCCGAGCAAACACCACTACCAGTTCAGCGTCAATCTGTGGATGTTGTGCGATTCGACCAGTGGGTATGCTCATTCCTTTCAAGTATACCGTGGTAAGCAGTGACCACTGTGTGCACGGTCATGGCTATGATGTCTGCATGCATCTGATGAGACAAAGTGATGTGCTCAACAAGGGACACTCCCTCGTCATTGACAACTTCTTCATCGACATGAAGTTGGGAGCTGACTTGCTAGCACAGCAGACCTATCTCACTGGCACACACTGGAAGAACAGGAGAGGTATTCCAAAGAAAGTGTTGGCAGCCAAGCTACAGCCCAAGGAGCAATTTGCTGTGCGATCCAAGGATCAGCTAGTTGTGTCTTGGAGGGAGAAGGTATTGCAGAAGAAACCGGTGTAACTTTGCTCAACTAACCAGGTGTGCAACATGGAAGATGTCACGACCAGCCGCCAGAGGAGGAAGCCTGCTGTCGTGTAGTACTGCAACAAGTTAGTGGGTGGCATAGATATTTAAGATATGATGCTTTACTGCCACCTAGATGAGAGGAAATCGTTCATTGTGGAAGAAGGTCTTCATGAACATCATCGGTCGGATGTTGCTCATTGTCTACCAGAAGAATCTGCCTCGTGGTGGCAAGCCAATTGAACGTCTCGGGTTGACGAAGGAAGTTTTGAAGGGGCTGGCTGCAGAGCACATCGGCCGTCGCCAGCTTCGAAAGCGACAGCACATGGGTGGTGGTGATGATGATGTCCTAGACCACAACCTGCGATATCTGCCAGCAAAGCAAGAACGCGAATGTTGTGTTTGCTCCAGTCTGGCGGCTCGACACCGGTCTCGCACAATCTGTGCCACATGTCGAAAGGGTCTGCACAGGGACTGTGCTGCTAATCACCAGTGCTAATAATGTGTGCTGCTAATCACCAGTGCCAGTAGAGTGCTACTAATCACCAGTGCCATTAGTGTATGCCACTAATCACCAGTGCTAGTAGAGTGCGCTGCTAATCATCAGTGCCAATAGTGTGTGCTGCTAATCACCAGTGCCAGTAGTGTGCTACTAATCACCAGTGCCAACAGTGTGTGCCACTATTCACCAGTGCCAGTAGAGTGCGCTGCTAATCACCAGTGCCAGTAGAGTGTGCTACTAATCACCAGTGTCAATAGTGTGTGCCACTAATCACCAGTGTCAGTAGAGTGTGCTACTAATCACCAGTGCCAGTAGTGTGTGCTACTAATCACCAGTGCCAATAGTGTTTGCTACTAATCACCAGTGCCAGTAGTGTGTGCTACTAATCACCAGTGCCAATAGTGTGTGCTGCTAATCACCAGTGCCAATAGTGTGTGCTACTAATCACCAGTGCCAATAGTATGTGCTACTAATCACCAGTGCCAGTAGTGTGGGCTACTAATCACCAGTGCCAGTAGTGTGTGCTACTAATCACCAGTGCCAATAGAGTGTGCTACTAATCACCAGTGCCAGTAGAGTGTGCTATTAATCACCAGTGCCAGTAGAGTGTGCTACTAATCACCAGTGCCAGTAGTGTGTGCTACTAATCACCGGTGCCAATAGTGTGTGCTGCTAATCACCAGTGTCAATAGTGTGTGCTACTAATCACCAGTGCCAATAGTGTGTGCTACTAATCACCAGTGCCAGTAGAGTGTGCTACTAATCACCAGTGCCAGTAGAGTGCGCTGCTAATCACCAGTGCCAGTAGAGTGTGCTACTAATCACCAGTGTCAATAGTGTGCTACTAATCACCAGTGCCAGTAGTGTGTGCTACTAATCACCAGTGCCAGTAGTGTGTGCTACTAATCACCAGTGTGCTACTAATCACCAGTGCCAGTAGTGTGTGCTACTAATCACCAGTGCCAGTAGTGTGTGCTACTAATCACCAGTGCCAGTAGTGTGTGCTACTAATCACCAGTGCCAGTAGAGTGTGCTACTAATCACCAGTGCCAGTAGAGTGTGCTACTAATAACCAGTGCCAGTAGTGTGTGCTGCTAATCACCAGTGCCAGTAGAGTGTGCTACTAATCACCAGTGCCAGTAGTGTGTGTTATTAATCACCAGTGCCAGTAGTGTGTGCTGCTAATCACCAGTGCCAGTAGTGTGTGCTATTAATCACCAGTGCCAGTAGAGTGTGCTACTAATCACCAGTGCCAGTAGAGTGTGCTACTAATCACCAGTGCCAGTAGAGTGTGCTACTAATCACCAGTGCCAGTATTGTGTGCTATTAATCACCAGTGCCAGTAGAGTGTGCTACTAATCACCAGTGCCAGTAGTGTGTGCTACTAATCACCAGTGCCATTAGTGTGTGCTACTAATCACCAGTGCCAGTAGTGTATCCTACTAATCACCAGTGCCAGTAGTGTGCTACTAATCACCAGTGCCAGTAGTGTGTGCTACTAATCACCAGTGCCAGTAGTGTGTGCTACTAATCACCAGTGCCAGTAGTGTGTGCTGCTAATCACCAGTGCCAGTAGAGTGTGCTACTAATCACAAGTGCAAGTAGAGTGTGCTACTAATAACCAGTGCCAGTAGAGTGTGCTACTAATAACCAGTGCCAGTAGTGTGTGCTGCTAATCACCAGTGCCAGTAGTGTGTGCTATTAATCACCAGTGCCAGTAGTGTGTGCTGCTAATCACCAGTGCCAGTAGTGTGTGCTATTAATCACCAGTGCCAGTAGTGTGTGCTACTAATCACCAGTGCCAGTAGAGTGTGCTACTAATCACCAGAGCCAGTAGTGTGTGCTGCTAATCACCAGTGTCAGTAGAGTGTGCTACTAATCACCAGTGCCAGTAGTGTGTGCTACTAATCACCAGTGCCAGTAGAGTGTGCTACTAATCACCAGTGCCAGTAGTGTGTGCTACTACTCACCAGTGCCAGTAGTGTGTGCTGCTAATCACCAGTGCCAATAGTGTGCTACTATTCACCAGTGCCAGTAGAGTGTGCTACTAATCACCAGTGCCAGTAGAGTGTGCTGCTAATAACCAATGCCAGTAGAGTGTGCTACTAATCACCAGTGCCAGTAGTGTGTGCTGCTAATCACCAGTGCCAGTAGTGTGTGCTACTAATCACCAGTGCCAGTAGAGTGTGGTACTAATCACCAGTGCCAGTAGTGTGTGCTACTAATCACCAGTGCCAGTAGAGTGTGCTACTAATCACCAGTGCCAGTAGAGTGTGCTGCTAATAACCAATGCTAGTAGAGTGTGCTACTAATCACCAGTGCCAGTAGTGTGTGCTGCTAATCACCAGTGCCAGTAGTGTGTGCTACTAATCACCAGTGGCAGTAGTGTGTGCTACTAATCACCAGTGCCAGTAGAATGTGCTACTAATCAACAGTGCCAATAGTGTGCTACTAATCACCAGTGCCAATAGTGTGCTACTAATCACCAGTGCCAATAGTGTGTGCTACTAATCACCAGTGGCAGTAGTGTGTGCTACTAATCACCAGTGCCAGTAGTGTGTGCTACTAATCACCAGTGCCAGTAGTGTGTGCTACTAATCACCAGTGCCAGTAGAGTGTGCTACTAATCACCAGTGCCGGTAGTGTGTGCTACTAATCACCAGTGCCAGTAGTGTGTGCTACTAATCACCAGTGCCAGTAGTGTGTGCTACTAATCACCAGTGCCAGTAGAGTGTGCTACTAATCACCAGTGCCAGTAGTGTGTGCTACTAATCACCAGTGCCAGTAGTGTGCTACTAATCACCAGTGCCAGTAGAGTGTGCTACTAATCACCAGTGACAGTAGTGTATGCTATAAATCACCAGTGCCATTAATAATATATGCATATTTATATAGCGCCCCTTTTCAACCTAAACTGCTCAAAGGTGCTTTATAAATTCATTGAAGCAATACAGGGTACATACAGATAAAAAAACCTCAAAACAAAAAAAACTAGTATATATCTATATAAAAAAACTATGGAAAATTTAAACTAGATGTCTAAGATATATAAATAAGTAAATAAAGTATATATAAATAAAGTAACTCTAAAATAAACACATACTGAACTATCTATGAACAATACAGGTGTTTTATATAAAATGTCATAAATAATTAAGTCTTTAACTGTCTTTTGAATACATCCGTCGATGGATAGGGTATGTTCCACAGTGTGGGTGCAGCCACAGAGAAGGCCCTGTCCCCCAGTAGTGAACCTAGCCATGTACATGGATTTCAAATGAACACTGTTCTGTAAAAAAATGTCCTTCTATTAACAAATTTTGACATAAATAAAAAAAAATTATTTCACATGATCAAACTTGTGTTTTTGTTCATCAATGCATTAGTAGTAGTTTCTTACACCACAGCAAACAAACAAATTACGGTAATCGAGTGAGTTTTAAATAATGCCTAATAATTTTGTAAATTTGTTTACTTTCATTTTCTGACATTTATATCTACTTATTTTGTGGTATGTAAAGGTATGGCTACCTTTGAAATAGTCATGATATTATATTGCCATCTTCTATTTGGAAATTTACAAATCAAGTACAACAGGTTTCTTTAGTTGGTGGCCATATTGGATTTCGTCAGCCATATTGAGTCACATGACTATTACGTATGTGGATTTGAATAGAACTTTGTGTCTCCTTTCTAGAAATATATAGTTTACTAGGTGAAATACGCAGACACAACACATGTGAACAGCAGTTTACAGCAGTGCATTTATTGTTTAAAATGGCTTGGCATTTCTCAGACACTCATCATTTTTCCTGGCATTGAAGCAGTTAAAGTAATGTAATAGTGTACAGGTAGTGCCACCTGGTAGATTTGTTCACATCTTATACCAGACATGGTTGAACTAACCTTTGGATGAAGATTTGCGTTAGTAATCCCCTTTTTTGGCAACACTAATGATAATGCACAACTAAACTGTGATTGCATTTAGAGAAGCAACTGATACTGTTACCTAGGTCTTGATTCGAACCACTCCATATTTGAGCTTTGATGAAAAGTCAAGACGGTTCACGGTGTTGGTCACTAATTGGCCACTGCTTCCAAATCAGGGGTCAATTGCAAGATTCTGCAGAACCAGTTCCAATTCACCCCAACACAAAAAATCATACTGCAAATCAGTCTCACTTACCATTGTTTTGGGATTCATTCTGGCATGTCAAATTGGACAAAGACTGCATCTAAACACCAATTTTTGACTGCCACTTACTGTGAAACAACTATAGTTTGATAGACGTGGCAATCACTGCATTCACCAAGTGAGATGTCTGTGTTTGTAGGTTCTGGCTCTGCTGGCAAACAACAGTTTTCAGATGTCTGAGGTCGACCCGCAACAGACGAAGCCAGAAGCAGCCAATGTGTGTCAGCTGAGCCTCCCTGGACACAGGACGGACGTCCGCACGCTGGCCTTCAGCTCAGACAACACCGCTATACTGTCAGCGAGCGGGGACTCGGTCAAAGTGTGGAACAGGTGAGGAAGAAATGTTTGATTTAAGCGCGGTCACACTTCATGAAATTTTGTTTTTATTAACTGTTGTATGTCCTAAGTTGACCGAATGTTCGGTGTATCATGTATGTATTAAAAGAATGTTGAGTATTATTTAATAATCTATTTGCATACAAATATTTAAAATCATTTATACCAAAGTTATTAACTTTTTATTCACCCACACTACGCCAGTGTACGTTCCACAAAAGTTAAACCTGTTCAGAGATTCATCTGGATGCTATGATTACCATTACACAAAAGTTAAACCTGTTCAAAGATTCATCTGGATGCTATGATTACCATTACACAAAATGGTTATTATTATTTAATGTGTGACCTTCTTTTCATGTAAATTTAACAATGCAAATTTTCTTAAACAAGTTCAAGATGACGCTAAGACATTATACCATGTTCAAACTGTTCCTGTCATGATGTGTTTACCTGGTTCCAGATCGTCACTGAACTGTATTCGCACAATGACATGTGACTACGCATTGACATCACTCTTCGCTCCTGGAGACAGACATGTCATCATCGGCACGAAGGTTGGTGACCACTTTCACTCTTGGCGCGTCTTAAAAGAACAAATGAACAGTCTTCAGGATAGTTCTTTTTCAAATCAAAAACATTCATTTTGCATATCCAAAAAGCTTGTAGAAGAGTTTCACAGCATTTTTGTTATTAAAATCCCCATTGCCATGTATTTCCCTCTCCTGTGTCTTTGTTGGCCCATGTCACATAGTCTTTGTTGGCCCATGTCATCTAGTCTTTGTTGGCCCATGTCACCTAGTCTTTGTTGGCCCATGTCACATAGTCTTTGTTATGCATTAGTCACATAGTCTTTGTTATGCCCTAGTCACACAGTCTTTGTTGTGCCCTAGTCACATAGTCTTTGTTATGCCCTAGTCACATAGTCTTTGTTATGCATTAGTCACATAGTCTTTGTTATGCACTAGTCACATAGTCTTTGTTATGCCCTAGTCACATAGTCTTTTTATGCACTAGTTACATAGTCTTTGTTATGCACTAGTCACATAGTCTTTGTTATGCACTAGTCACATAGTCTTTGTTATGCACTAGTCACATAGTCTTTGTTATGCCCTAGTCACATAGTCTTTGTTATGCCCTAGTCACATAGTCTTTGTTATGCACTAGTTACATAGTCTTTGTTATGCACTAGTCACATAGTCTTTGTTATGCATTAGTCACATAGTCTTTGTTATGCACTAGTCACATAGTCTTTGTTATGCACTAGTCACATAGTCTTTGTTATGCCCTAGTGACATAGTCTTTGTTATGCCCTAGTCACATAGTCTTTGTTATGCACTAGTCACATAGTCTTTGCTATGCCCTAGTCACATAGTCTTTGTTATGCCCTAGTCACATAGTCTTTTTATGCACTAGTTACATAGTCTTTGTTATGCACTAGTCACATAGTCTTTGCTATGCCCTAGTCACATAGTCTTTGTTATGCACTAGTCACATAGTCTTTGTTATGCACTAGTCACATAGTCTTTGTTATGCACTAGTTACATAGTCTTTGTTATGCACTAGTTACATAGTCTTTGTTATGCCCTAGTCACATAGTCTTTGTTATGCCCTAGTCACACAGTCTTTGTTATGCCCTAGTCACATAGCCTTTGTTATGCACTAGTCACAGTCTTTGTTATGCATTAGTCACATAGTCTTTGTTATGCACTAGTTACATAGTCTTTGTTATGCCCTAGTCACATAGTCTTTGTTATGCACTAGTCACATAGTCTTTGCTATGCCCTAGTCACATAGTCTTTGCTATGCCCTAGTCACATAGTCTTTGTTATGCACTAGTTACATAGTCTTTGTTATGCACTAGTTACATAGTCTTTGTTATGCCCTAGTCACATAGTCTTTGTTATGCCCTAGTCACACAGTCTTTGTTATGCCCTAGTCACATAGTCTTTGTTATGCATTAGTCACATAGTCTTTGTTATGCACTAGTTACATAGTCTTTGTTATGCACTAGTTACATAGTCTTTGTTATGCCCTAGTCACATAGTCTTTGTTATGCACTAGTCACATAGTCTTTGCTATGCCCTAGTCACATAGTCTTTGTTATGCACTAGTCACATAGTCTTTGTTATGCACTAGTCACATAGTCTTTGTTATGCACTAGTTACATAGTCTTTGTTATGACCTAGTGACATAGTCTTTGTTATGCCCTAGTCACATAGTATTTGTTATGCATTAGTCACATAGTCTTTGTTATGCACTAGTTACATATTCTTTGTTATGCCCTAGTCACATAGTCTTTGTTATGCATTAGTCACATAGTCTTTGTTATGCATTAGTCACAGTCTTTGTTATGCCCTAGTCACATAGTCTTTGTTATGCACTAGTTACATAGTCTTTGTTATGCACTAGTTACATAGTCTTTGTTATGCCCTAGTCACATAGTCTTTGTTATGCCCTAGTCACACAGTCTTTGTTATGCCCTAGTCACATAGCCTTTGTTATGCACTAGTCACAGTCTTTGTTATGCATTAGTCACATAGTCTTTGTTATGCACTAGTCACATAGTCTTTGTTATGCACTAGTCACATAGTCTTTGTTATGCACTAGTTACATAGTCTTTGTTATGCACTAGTCACATAGTCTTTGTTATGCATTAGTTACATAGTCTTTGTTATGTCCTAGTCACATAGTCTTTGTTATGCCCTAGTCACATAGTCTTTGTTATGCATTAGTCACATAGTCTTTGTTATGCACTAATTACATAGTCTTTGTTATGCCCTAGTCACATAGTCTTTGTTATGCATTAGTCACATAGTCTTTGTTATGCATTAGTCACAGTCTTTGTTATGCCCTAGTCACATAGTCTTTGTTATGCACTAGTTACATAGTCTTTGTTATGCACTAGTTACATAGTCTTTGTTATGCCCTAGTCACAGTCTTTGTTATGCCCTAGTCACATAGTCTTTGTTATGCACTAGTCACATAGTCTTTGTTATGCCCTAGTCACATAGTCTTTGTTATGCACTAGTTACATAGTCTTTGTTATGCACTAGTTACATAGTCTTTGTTATGCCCTAGTCACATAGTCTTTGTTATGCATTAGTCACATAGTCTTTGTTATGCCCTAGTCACATAGTCTTTGTTATGCACTAGTTACATAGTCTTTGTTATGCCCTAGTTACATAGTCTTTGTTATGCCCTAGTCACATAGTCTTTGTTATGCACTAGTCACATAGTCTTTGTTATGCACTAGTTACAACATCAATATATCCATGACTTTTTTTACTAATTTTGTGAAAAGTCAAACCAGTGTTGCACTGATTACGATATTCAAGGTTGTTTGTATAAATATACACTTTACTGAAATATTCACACACTACACGACTGAACAGTGATGAACCTGATTCGTGATGTGCTAAATCATGAGAGTTTAGAAAAAGAACACACTGGGCAGTTGCCTTCAATGGCAGTTGCCTTCAATGGCAGTTGCCTTCAATGGCAGTTGCCTTCAATGGCAGTTGCCTTCAATGGCAGTTGCCTTCAATGGCAGTTGCCTTCAGTGGCAGTAGCCTTCAGTGGCAGTTGCCTTCAGTGGCAGTTGCCTTCAGTGGCAGTTGCCTTCAATGGCAGTTGCCTTAAAGGTGTCGTTGAATAGCCATTTCATATGTGTATCAGAAACACGACACGATACGCGGCTGACAGTGTGTATGATTCTGTGTTTTCAGAGTGGGAAGTTGCAGATCTTCGACGTAGCTGCGGGAATGTTGTTGGAAACCATAGATGCCCACCAGGGAGCAGTATGGTCAGTGAGCCTCTCTCCGGATAAGGTCAGTTTCAGTGCGCCCTCTCGCAACTAGTTCTTGAAGTTCACTCTTTATCCTCGCATTAATGCGGTGTCATGTTAATTAACTCTTTCCAAGGTAAATATTCGTAGGCTTTTCATTTACCTCGTTCAGATCCTACTTTTACATTAGCCAATCACATGACAGTGGAGACCTAGATGGCATAAAAAATGACAGCACGTGTGTTCGAATATTTGCAAAGAATTGTTGCTTACTTGTGTGTAACAAACGTTTTTGGAATGCAAGTCAAATCGAATTTGTCAAAATAGCACACAACACGCACGCATGTTTGGATTTAACTGAGCTGCACTCATTTTCCAGTCAGTGGTAGTGTAATGTCACTGTGTATATTTTAAACTATGTTCTAACATTTTTATCACCCAAATGTGTTTTAATGAACCAAATTAAAAATAACATATTTTGACCATGATCCATTTATGAATGTCTGCCTTCCTCTCCTGTATATTCTTGAACAGTTTTCAACAATTTGCAGAATATGTAAATGTTTATTGGGGCCAACCATTCTCGGGATCAAACATTATCATATCATTAATTAAAGCTGTACAAATATCTTCCCTGTGCACACAATGTAAACAGGATATTCTCCTAAAACATTCAACTTTAACTGTTAAGGCCAGACACGGCAGGTAGATAGGATTATTTTTTAATTTGTGCAAACAGTTCAATTTTTTCTGCCCAATGCATGAAATGGGTCCTACTGAGTAAAATATATATTGAACTTTTTTCAGCCAGACCCCCCGTTTCCATGGTAACAAACAAAATGGCTGCCATTTTGAGCAAATATTGGCCAATTTGGAAAAGCTGCCACTTTTTATTGAATCCATATATAGGTATCATTCTTGCAAATCCATGTTCTCTATAGAGTCTATTGTGCAATGATCAGAGCATTTTTTGAAATGTGTTTTTATTTTTTAAATAATTTTTTGGTAAAATACGAAAAAATCTTGTTTTTTTGCAACAAATATGGCTATATCTTTCAAACTATTCATGATTTAAAAAAAGTGTCTGATCATTGCACACAGTAGAATATGCTGAATGCAACACTGAGAACTTTATTTACATAGCGTATTTATTCCAAGAAATATCCCGTTTCCAAATGCAGAAATTTGAAGAAATTTTTTTTTGAGAAAATGGCTGTCAAAGATTGCATAATGGATTTCATTACATGATATCGACATGCTTAATCCATGACTGAAACTCACTTAGAGGTATGTAATTGTCATAGAAGTTAACTTTATTGATAGTATGCATACAAAGGTATAATAATCTGGCAGAAAACCATTTTCAGTATTTTTTGTCAAAAAACACCATTTCACCTGGGGTGTCTGGCCTTAAAGGTCAACACGTACACTGCAGAGTGTGGTTCTTTGCACAGTTTGTGCAGTTGTGATGTTGTAGTGGAAGTAGCTCAGACTATCCAAGACGATATTAAGATAACAACTGTCATTGTAACTGTTATGAATGTGTGTGAGGCGGTCAAGAGAAACTGACCACACTTCTGTATCCACCCAGCGAGGCATCGTGTCCGGCAGTGCTGACCACGATGTCAAGTTCTGGGACTTTGAACTAATCAAGGATGAAGAGTATTCAGCCACGCGGTGAGTGGACGCATGTTGGCAGCATGCATCTGTGCAGGCCAGTGCGTGCAGTGTGGGACTCATCTGAGCCACACATGTCTAGTTTGCTGCGATTGAGATGTTTTTACTAATTATATACCAAATCGTGCAGCAGGAGTGTTATTTAATATTTGTTGTGTGTATATTTGAATTAAATATATCAATAACAGAAAATACCTTAACATTTGACCATGAAGCTTTATGTAAGGGTGTGTGGCACTGTGTGCACACATGCATGCTTGTATTTTTGCTTGCTAGCTTCCCACTAGGTTTATGTCATGGTAGCAGTTGAAA
Source organism: Paraescarpia echinospica (assembly GCA_020002185.1). Taxonomy (NCBI): domain Eukaryota; kingdom Metazoa; phylum Annelida; class Polychaeta; order Sabellida; family Siboglinidae; genus Paraescarpia; species Paraescarpia echinospica. Next base: position 1,454,819 of record CM034542.1, on the reverse strand, counting down.
AGCATATTTTGCACCAACGTTTTCTGACATCACTCATACAGGGCTACATTTGGTTGGTTGGTTGGTTCGTTCGTTCGTTCGTTTGTTCCCTGTCTGCTTGCGATGTTGAGATGGACTAACTTCATGTTGTGTGCATTGCAGGAAGCGACTGACCCTGATACACACTCGGACACTCAAGATGGCAGAAGATGTGCTCTGTGTCAAGTTCAGGTCTGTTCTGTTCTTTCTTACTATTCTTATGTGATAATTAAACATGATTATGTTTGGGAAAATTACACAATAAACTGATAAATGCACAACATGTAAACATGACTAATTGTAAATTAATTAAGTGCCTTTAAAAAATATTCATCTTTTACACACTACTGTTAAACCTTTATAACGTATATATTGTATACAAATATAAACATAATTAAGAGCCGTCTGGGTGTATTAATTAATACATATTGTTAAAATTCTTCACCTAATTGTCTTGTGCAGTATTACAGTATTGATTGTCGTGAAAATGAACCTGTTCTATTGTTTGTAGTCCAGATCACAAGTTATTGGCTGTGGCTTTGTTAGATAGCACAGTGAAGGTTTTCTACGCAGATACGCTCAAGGTCAGTACAAGGTCGTCAGTCTTCCCGTCACGCTATTTTAATCTTCTATCCTCTTGCACCAAGGGCATTGCATAGAGCAGAAATGATCACACTTCACCTTTCTCTGCCTCACCTGCGGCAGCCATTTTGTCTAGTTTTGCTATAGCAACACAACACAACACAGAGAGGGCCCTGCTGGAGTGTTTGCATTTAGCCTCTGTGTTGTTTATCATTTTTCGTCAGTTTTAACTGAAGGACGTTATATATGTTCGTCGAGAAGTATTATGAAGATGTTGTGCGGCAGAACAACCATAGTTTTGGCAGTTTTATGGACCATTTTACTCGTTGTGTGTGTGAGTGGTGAACCGATTTGGCAAGATGGCAGATTCAAGACTTATTCATGTGACATGCTGTTGGCCTTGTGACCCAGTGTCACTGACAGTCTTTCTGGTCCACTCCTGGATTTAAATGACTTTACATTGCTCTCGGACACTAACAATAGAAACCACACACGACGCAAGCGGGGCAAGAAAGGTGGCGTTCGCCAGAGACTGAAGAAAAAGAAGGTACGCACCCTCCCCCTGCCCTCTATTATGTTAGCTAATGTCCGATCGTTACGTTCGAAAATTGACGAACTTCAGGCCAATGTTGCGCTACAGTGGGCCTATAAAGAAGCTTGTTTGATATGTATAACTGAAACCTGGTTTGATCAAACATTACTGGACAGTGAACTTTACGTTGATGGCTTTGGTACCCCAGTGAGATTGGACCGGGACAAAAAGCTGAGTGGCAAATCACAGGGTGGAGGGATCTGTGTATACATTAACCAGTGCTGGTGTAAGTCTGTCATCGTGAGGGAAGAACTGTGTACCCCGGACGTGGAGCTATTGTCAGTGTCGCTGCTTCCGACCTATTTACCCAGAGAGTTCGGACAACTATTTTTAACTCTGGTCTATGTGCCACCGTCAGCTAATGTTGCACGCGCAGCTGATGCAATCACTAGCTGTGTGCACCGGCGTAAGACAATGTCACCAGACTCGCCTAACTTAATACTTGGAGATTTCAATAGCTGCCAACTAGACAAAACATTGCCTGTTTACCAGCAGTACATGACGTGTCAGACACGCGGTAGTAACACCCTGGATCTTTGTTATGGCAACATTAAGGACGCGTACAAGTCCGTGAAGAAGATGGCACTCGGTACAGCTGATCACAATGTGGTACATTTGATCCCGGCGTATAGAATTAAACTGCAGAGACAGAAAACTGTACTTTGTGGGATGTTCTTATTGAATCCAGTTCTTCGCTTGAAGAAGCAGTTGATGTCGTCACAGACTATATCAAGTTTTATGAAGATATGATTGTCCCCACAAAGACTGTGAAAATCTTCTCAAATAACAAACCGTGGGTGAGTAAAGAACTGAAAAACATAATCAACGAGAAGAAGAGAGCTTTCATGTCTAACAACCGCACTGAAGCAAAAAGCATCCAGTGTACTCTAAAAAAGCAGATCAGGGACACTAAACTAGAATACAAGGACAAAATTGAATGCCTGTTCCAATACGGCAATATGCGCAGGGCATGGCAAGGACTAAAAACTCTGTCTGGTGTTGAGTCCGGCAAACGTGTCATACAAACCTCAGAGTCAGCGGAAGAGAGTCTCAAGTTTGCTGAGGACTTGAATTCCTTCTTTGGGCATTTTGACCAGCATGACTTCTCACGTGAGCGTCAGGAGGTGGTGGATGATATTGAGTCTCAGCTCACTGAGGATGATACCCCAGAAACAACTCCTGATGACGTCAGTAAGATCTTCAAGCACATTAATCCTCACAAGGCAGCTGAGTCTGACAACGTCAGTGGTCGAGTCCTCATGGAGTGCCATGCTCAGCTGTTGCAGTGTTCAGCATCCTTTTCAACTGGTCTCTGAAGCAGCATCGTATCCCCCCGGCCTGGAAATCGTCAGTTATATGTCCTGTCCCCAAGAAACCTGTGCCATCTGTTCTCAACGACTACCGCCCAGTGGCGCTTACCTCAATCGTCATGAAGTGCTTTGAGCGTCTCGTACTTTGTCCTCTCCTGCAGCATGTTGGGGATCAACTGGATCCCCTCCAATTTGCGTATAAACACAATCGAGGTGTGGATGATGCAGTTCTCACTCTATGTCATAATGTGTATACTCACCTGGAAAAGCCCAAGTCGTTTGCCAGGATAGTCTTTATTGACTTTTCGTTGGCTTTCAACACCATCCAGCCACACTTCATGATGAGTAAACTTGTCAACATGCATGTGAACCCACACATCATCTTGTGGGTAAACCAGTTTCTTACTGAGCATAAGCAAGTAGTGTGCTATAATGGTGCTGTTTCGAGCTCACTCTTCACTTTCACTGGTGCCCCTCACAGTGTGGTGTGACAATCATTTCCTAGACTTGAACGTTTGTAAAACTGAAGAACTCATAATAGATTTTAGGAAAAATCCTACTTCTCGCAAGAGACTATTCATTAACCGAGAGTGTGTATAAGGAGAGTAGATGAATACAAGTATCTCGGCACTATCATTGATGCAAAGCTCACATTTGGTGAAAATACAGCGATAATTAACAGAAAGTGCCAGCAAAAGCTGTATTTCTTACGCAAGCTCAGGTCACTCAGTGTCAGCACACATGTTCTACAAACCTTCTACAGATGCTACATCGAAAGCTCTATTACATTTGGGTTTCTTGTGTGGTACGGCGGCCTGAGTACCGTGCATTGCAACACTCTGGCACGAACAGTCAGGGTTAGTGGCAAGGTGGTGGAAAAAAAGCAGACCAGTCTAGAAGATCTATACAGGCAATGGGCAGAGAGAAAGGGAAGGAATGTCTCCTCAGACCCCGAACATCCCCTGTTTCCATGTTATAAACTACTTCCTTCTGGTCGCCGCTTTCAACTCCCTCACTGCAAATTGAACTGCACTCGAAACTCTTTTGTCCCCTCGTCAATAAGACTAATAAATGAATAACTGACCTTCGTTCCCCTCCATCTCTGGCAGTCTTCCCTGCCAGTCTGACACTGAGTGAGCCTGAGATGATTTGTGAGATGATTTAACTTTAACTTAACTTTTTAAAAACTTGTAATTTATTTAACATATTTAATTAATTTATTTAACCCATATAACTTTTATTACTTTTACTCTTTTTATTTTTACATTGTGTATATTGCGTGTACATTTGTTTTATATGTCTTAATATGCTGCTCTACACTCTATATGAATTTCCCTCACAAGGGACAATAAAGTATTGTGATTTTGATTGATTGATTGTGATCACAATAGTAAAACTATTCCAAATAGTTACACCTGCTGGACTGGAATGAGTGGAGCAGATTATCACCTGATTGTGTTGGTGCTAGTAGCGTGAATATGTTTAAAATAAAATCGACACATACCTTAAAAGGGCGGGATACACGTAGATAAAAAGTATTGGACTCTCGATAAGCCAAAAGGTTTCCTTGTCCATCTGCCATCTAGAGTTAATTTTCTGGATGGCAATGTTGTTAAATCTCTCTTGTTATAATATTATTTATGATAATTGCTGAAGACAGATTTCTTCTTGTCCCGTTTCAGCTTCACGACTGACTAGTTGTATTATATTCGTATTTTTCACATTTTTGTTTTGAAATAAAGAAAGATATTGTCAAATTGACACATATGCATCCACCAGTCCTGCGATACAGATCAAAGTGAGCTTTCAACATTGATGGTGTGGTTCCTTGTGTCAGTTGATTTACCTTGTGTTCCTCTTTTCTCTGTGTTTCTTGCCAGTTCTTCCTGTCTCTCTATGGCCACAAACTGCCGGTGTTGTCACTGGATATCTCCACAGATGGAACTCTCCTTGCCAGTGGCTCGGGAGATAGAAATGTCAAACTATGGGGACTTGACTTCGGTGATTGTCACAAGTCAATCTTTGCTCACGATGACAGGTAAGTAGTTTCATGCTGACTGTGTTCTGCAGGTGTCCTATTGGCATGTAGGGTCAATCCCAAATGAAAAAAAAACAGCCTACTAATTCAACAGTCTTGTAATATTTAACTTACAATTTTTGTGTACACAAATATTCATTAAAACATTTCCTTTAGAAATGTGCCGATGTAATGGAAGCATTCTTCTGAAAACACTGTATATCCAAACAGTATGTTTTGCTTTATAGTCAGGTACCTTAGCAACTTGATGGGGACAGACCGAATAAAAGCACCTCATTTTTTGGGTGTTTCTTTGAACAATAAGATTTCTCTTTTTGATCGGAGTCAGCATTTATTTTGGGTGGGTCCATAAGTTTAAACGGATATATGCTATGTCCCTATATTTGTCCCCGGGGATGTGGTACAGACCAGATGAATGTGCCAAATGTTTTGTGTTGCTTCATCAAACAATAATATTTCGTTTGAGATTGGAGTTAGCAAATTGTTTGGGTGGGTCCATCATTTTTTATCTCTTATTTTGGACCAAAATATGCCATTTTAATACATTTTTATGAGATTATATGAGGCAAACAAAATAAAAGCACCAATGTGTTTTGCTGCTTCCTTGGACACGTTGGTTACAGTGTTTGTTCAGAATTAGCAAATGCTTTGGGTGGGTCCAGAGAGGATCTGGATTCGCGACAGCTCCTGGAACGCTTCACTGTTGTACTCTGTGGCTAGAGTAGCAATCTGGTCTCCGTTATTGAGACAAAGAGAGGCTTCACTGTTGTACTCTGTGGCAAGAGTAGCAATCTGGTCTCCGTTATTGAGACAGAGAGGCTTCACTGTTGTACTCTGTGGCTAGAGTAGCAATCTGGTCTCCGTTATTGAGACAAAGAGAGGCTTCACTGTTGTACTCTGTGGCTAGAGTAGCAATCTGGTCTCCGTTATTGAGACAAAGAGAGGCTTCACTGTTGTACTCTGTGGCTAGAGTAGCAATCTGGTCTCCGATATTGAGACAGAGAGGCTTCACTGTTGTACTCTGTGGCTAGAGTAGCAATCTGGTCTCCGTTATTGAGACAGAGACGCTTCACTGTTGTACTCTGTGGCTAGAGTAGCAATCTGGTCTCCGTTATTGAGACAAAGAGAGGCTTCACTGTTGTACTCTGTGGCTAGAGTAGCAATCTGGTCTCCGTTATTGAGACAAAGAGAGGCTTCACTGTTGTACTCTGTGGCTAGAGTAGCAATCTGGTCTCCGTTATTGAGACAGAGAGGCTTCACTGTTGTACTCTGTGGCTAGAGTAGCAATCTGGTCTCCGTTATTGAGACAAAGAGAGGCTTCACTGTTGTACTCTGTGGCTAGAGTAGCAATCTGGTCTCTGTTATTGAGACAGAGAGGCTTCACTGTTGTACTCTGTGGCTAGAGTAGCAATCTGGTCTCCGTTATTGAGACAAAGAGAGGCTTCACTGTTGTACTCTGTGACTAGAGTAGCAATCTGGTCTCCGTTATTGAGACAAAGAGAGGCTTCACTGTTGTTCTCTGTGACTAGAGTAGCAATCTGGTCTCCGTTATTGAGACAATAAGAGAGTTATTCTGCTAAAGGAATAATACTAAGAATAGATTGCCTCAACCAGCATGCTCTGTAGCAGCATTCAAAGTGCATAGCACATCAAACTTTCATCTGGTCGACCCCTACACTGGTCCACTAGCCTAGCAGATACCCATTGCAGATGTCTCGGGCTGGACATGGGACGTGAAGAGTCTGCCATGCCGCCCTGTGGGTACATTGGATAATAACGCAAGTGCTGTAAAAGCTATAATTTCTTATTAAGTTATGATAAAAGCTGTATTATATGACAAACTAAAGAAATGACGGAGATCTACAAATTATATCTACATGTTTTCGTCAATTACGCTTACAGTTTCAAAAAACATGTGGACATATATGGCATGCTGTACTGAAATATGGTGAAATCCAATAAAACGGCACATATCAGCCAAAGGTGGGGTAAATATGGACACCCACAGTAATTGCTTATTCCTATCAAGACGTTAAAGCTAATAGCAAATGGAATCAGAGAAATACTGTTCGTGATGTAAGTCAGTTTGTGCCCATATCCAATGCAGAAATGTGGCAAACAGTCGATCTCTTATTGAGTAAGGGTGAAAAATAATGGACCCACCCAAGAAATGTTCTGATTCCTTTCAAAAAGGTAAAGTCAATAACCAAAGGATGCACAGAAAAAAACATTTGGTGAAGTTAACCTGATAGTATCCACATCCAATAGAGAAATGTGGTAAAACGGCAATTTTTTGTTGATAAGGGGTGAAATATAATGGACCCACCCAAATATTGCTCTGACTCCGATCAAACTGTTAAAATTAATAACAAAAGGAAGCAGCGAAAAAAGTTTGGTGACATTACCCGGATTGTGTCCATATCAAATGGAGAAATGTAGTAAAATGGCAGATTTTGTTTTTTAAATAGGGGGTGAAAAATAATGGACCCATGCAAAATAATTGCTGACTGATCAAAAAGTTAATGCTACCAACCTAAGGAAGCTGTAGAAAAAGTTTGATGCTTTTATCCGGTCTGTCCCCACATCCCCAAAACACATCACTAAGGTACCTGACTATTAATGGTGAAAGAAATTATGCTGGATTTGTTGATTTGAAAGATTCCACATTGTATTTCTACTGAAAGAAGTTTTCATGGTTTGATTAGTGAAATATGACATCAGCAGTGTTTCCCCTGGGTAAAATGATGGGCGAGGTGGCAGGGATGGGCTACGTGAGCACTGCAGGTGCGGAGAGTTGCTAGGGGGGTCCCCTGGAGATTTTTTAAAAACTAGCATTAAAATGGTGCATTCTGAAGTATATTTTATCCTTTACTCTTGAATATAGAGGGGAATATATAAAACAACAAGACACTACTTATAAATGTAGTAATCATGATTGATAAAAGTCAGTAATCATGAATGTTTCATCGTGTTGAGGTGTGGTTTCCACTTTACCACTAGTACTCAGTTGAGGTGTGGTTTCCACTTGACCACTGGTACTTGGTTGTGGTTATGTTACCACGCTGACAGAGTCTGTAAAAAAGTAAATGGTAAGTTCTTGTATAGTTCAGGGCTGCTCAAGGCGCACTACACTTTATTCCCTGGCAGACCTGTTCAGTCAAACACCATGTCGACTTCTCTGAGAAGCACCCAGGGGTATCATCTGAAGACTATTTCATCATCACCTTTAAATGATTATAATATGATAATATTACAGTAAATTGGTGATTTATGTTCCAAAGATTGTATTTTATTTGTTGCTAGCATGCTGTGCAATTAATTAAACAGTCATTTCTGGAATGCCATAAAAGTATGTTTCTATTAATCGCAAGAACGTTTCTCAAATTGGGTCCTTTTTATTAAACAGTATAAGTTGTTTAGTATATCCAATTTCTGTGCAGACATCATTTGTCTAACCCAAGTTATTAATAACCCGTTAATATACACGGTTTTCGGCAGAAGGCGTCTTTTATGAGATGTGTACTTTGGTGGTTTATAAATAAAAACTTCACTCAAATGAACTTTCCCAAAAGTTTGTTTGCACAACTTTGTTGGAATATGTATTATATATTTAGCACAAAGATATCTTATGAATCACATTCCTTATTTTGCTAAAAAAAATGGCATAGAACATTAGTTGAATAGACTTGTGGGCATTTGCATTGAATCCAGACCCACCTAGATTTTGCCATTATAACTTGAGTTTTGCTTAACTTTGATACCTCAATGAGATAGTTCCACCATTTAACATTATCCTAGGCATATTTACCTTTAAGAATATTGCGTCTTATGCCCATTTGAGGCATAAATAGCTACCCAGTTTGTAACAACATACGGTGCTATATCTCTAATTTTACGCGCGCTGTGCGGTAACAAACTAGTAGTTCAAATGGGGTCGCTATTTGAGCTTCCACAGGGTCTGGATTTGATACAAGTGCCGACTAGTGAATAGGATGCATGTTTTTTTTGGGCTTCAAAAGAGTCCAGATTCGACACAAGTGCTGACTAGTGACGTAATGCCATCAGCCTGCACGATTTTCACTCCCACCACCGTCATAAACCAAAACGCAAGTTACCGTTTGGGCACCATTTTACATGAATGTCTAGATTTCTAGTATGTCGAAACTCCGCAAGGTGTCACCATTAGAGACACAGGGGATCCCGCAGGAATATTCCGTGATTGGACAAGTGATATGTTTCACGTTGTCCAATGGAGTTAAATCCTAACCGCTCTGAGCGACGTTAAGACGACTAAACGATGTTGCTACAAATCTGAGATTTTGCAGGAATATAAGTGACTTTGTGGTGTAATTTTGCGCCGCTCGCTGACGCTGAATATATCGCAAAAGAACAAAAACAAATGGGCGTACGAAATAGCTATGAGGAGGCAATTTCGGCATAGAAAAACGGCGAGGCGGCCCCACTAACTTGTCATATACCAGGGGAAACACTGCATCAGTGCTGTGATTATTAATTTTGTGTTGTGGATGTTCATTTAGATGTTTTCTATGATGGAGACAATGAAGAAATCGGCCGTTGCATTGTTTGTCCTTGATGCCTTAAAGTACTTGAGATAAGTTAGCAGGAGACAGTTTGGTGGAGAGAGTTGTTTGTTTGTTGACAGCATCATGTGCGTTCAGTTTGTACCGAAGACTCACATGTTCTTCACGTGTGGACGAGACGGCAAGCTGAAACAATGGGACGCAGACAACTACGAACGCGTCCTCACTCTCGAGGTAACCCCTGGTGGTGTGTCAAACTCCTTATTAAAGGGAGCTCTTCCATTTGTTTTTCTCGTACAATCTTCTACAGCATAAACTATATCTATTGTTTCATTTAGCAGTGTGCCACTTCCGAAGGGTGGTCTCAGGTTTGAAGCCATGATGACAATGTGTTGGTATAAGAAGCTCAGCCCCCATCGAGTCATTACCTTCCTGGCTATTATCCATGCTCGCTATTTGGGGATTTGAGCATTAGTGTGAACGTCGGTAATGTCATCCAAGTTTTCAGCCATAGACATGTCTAAGGTTAAAGTTGTATTTATCATAAAAAGTGTACTGTGTTGTCAATGACGAATCTGAGGCAAAAGTGTCAAAAAGAACATGTCTTTATTCTTCAGAAGACAAGAATGATCTCCCCCAAATATTGGCCTAAAATAGAAAGTTTACTACTAAAAAATGTAGCCTTTGTTGTTGTTACCTGTTCTCACCTGTCATCCAGGGCCACAAGGCGGAGGTGTGGAGTCTCGCGGTCAGTCCAAGTGGCAACTTTGTCGTGTCAAGTTCACACGACAAGTCTCTGAGACTCTGGGAGAAGACGGAAGAACCCCTCGTGTTGGACGACGAGAAGGAGATGGTGGGTGGGGGGAGATGGTGTGGGTGGGTAAGATTGTGGGAACGGGAGGTGTGGGTAAGGGTGGAGATGGTGGGGGATATGTGGGTGGGGGAGGTGTGGAGATGGTGTTGGTGTGGATGGGGTGGAGATTGTGTGGGTGTGGATAGGGTGGAGATTGTGTGGATGGGTGGAGATTGTGGGGGAGATGCGGGTGTGGTTGGGGTGGAGATGGTGGGGGAGGTATGGGTGTAGATGGGGTGGAGACGGTGGGGGAGGTGTGGATGTGGTGGAGGAGGTGTGGGTGGAGATGGTGG
>CM034542.1:1245726-1443592 GCA_020002185.1 Paraescarpia echinospica | reverse complement strand
GAAGTAGACAGTGGAGTGAGTAGACAGTGGGCAGTAGGTAGTAGGCAGTGGAGTGAGTAGACAGTGGGTAGTAGGTAGTAGACAATGGAGTAAGTGGACAGTGGACAGTAGGTAGTAGACAGTGGAGTGAGTAGACAGTGGGCAGTAGGTAGTGGGCGTTGGACGCGGACATATCACGGAGCGTCCACCGTACCGTTGACAAGTCTACTTCCACCTTCAATGTGTGAGGTCTACTTCCACCTTCAATGTGTGAGGTCTACTTCCACCTTCAATGTGTGAGGTCTACTTCCACCTTCAATGTGTGAGGTCTACTTCCACCTTCAATGTGTGAGGTCTACTTCCACCTTCAATGTGTGAGGTCTACTTCTACCTTCAATGTGTGAGGTCTACTTCTACCTTCAATGTGTGAGGTCTACTTCTACCTTCAATGTGTGAGGTCTACTTCTACCTTCAATGTGTGAGGTCTACTTCTACCTACAATGTGTGAGGTCTACTTCTACCTTCACTGTGTGAGGTCTACTTCTACCTTCAATGTGTGAGGTCTACTTCTACCTTCAATGTGTGAGGTCTACTTCTACCTTCAGGTCTACTTCTACCTTCAGGTCTACTTCTACCTTCAATGTGTGAGGTCTACTTCTACCTACAATGTGTGAGGTCTACTTCTACCTTCACTGTGTGAGGTCTACTTCTACCTTCACTGTGTGAGGTCTACTTCTACCTTCAATGTGTGAGGTCTACTTCTACCTTCAATGTGTGAGGTCTACTTCTACCTTCAATGTGTGAGGTCTACTTCTACCTACAATGTGTGAGGTCTACTTCTACCTTCACTGTGTGAGGTCTACTTCTACCTTCAATGTGTGAGGTCTACTTCTACCTTCACTGTGTGAGGTCTACTTCTACCTTCACTGTGTGAGGTCTACTTCTACCTTCACTGTGTGAGGTCTACTTCTACCTTCAATGTGTGAGGTCTACTTCTACCTTCAATGTGTGAGGTCTACTTCTACCTTCACTGTGTGAGGTCTACTTCTACCTTCAATGTGTGAGGTCTACTTCTACCTTCACTGAGTGATGTCTACTTTACCTTCACTGTGTGAGGTCTACTTCTAACTTCACTGTGTGATGCCTACTTTACGATCCATTGCTTCCTCTTCTTAAGAACGGAGACACGAGGCTGGTGTCGTCATCGAAGTCATCGGCGTCGTGGCTGATATTATGCCATTTCAAACACACTACATGAAAAGTTAAAAGCATGAAATTAAACGTTGTTCACGATCAGTGTGGGGTCAGGAATTGAGTGGTGTGCAAATATTAGAGAAAATCGATGTAAAGACACATTTGACGATGAATGTACTGACATGACCGCTTACTTTTTTCCTAAAGCAAATACCTCGGTAGACTAGGCAGTTATGCGTCGTATGTGTTAAGTACGCATGCGCGTTATTTTGTAAGAGAACTGTAGACTAGGCAGTTATGTGGCGTATGTGTTAAGTGCGCATGCGCCCTATTTTGTAAAGTATAAAACGGTTGAGAAAATGCTATGTTGTATAACGCCAGTGTTCTAACGTATCGTTTCAGCAGCAGCAGCAGCAGCAGCAGCAGCAGGCGGACACCACCAGTCCGGATACTGTATTATAGGTCTGTGAGGGGAGAAGTGTAAGGCGCAGTTCTGGATAATGTGTTATAGGTCTGTGAGGAGAGAAGTCAACACCACGGTAAGACATTTAAACAGCATGCATTTTATTTAAACAGCGCTTACTATAGCATGTATTAAACATGCATGCATTTTATTTAAATGCACGTTGTTGTAACATGCATTTTATTTAAACAGTGCTTACTATAGCATGTATTTTATTTTAAACATGCATGCATTTTATTTCAATGCACGTTTTTATTGTTGTAACATGCATGCATTTTATTTAAATGCACGTTTTTACTACAGTAGTACGCATTAAATTGCATGTATTTTACCGTTTAAACATGCATGCATTTTATTTATAAGTGCGTACATACATGCATATATTTTATTTAAATGCACGTTTTTACTATAAGTGCGTACATACATGCATATATTTTATTTAAATGCACGTTTTTACTAGTGTAACATGCATTTTACTATACGCAATAGCATGTATTTTATTTTAAACATGCATGCATTTTATTTAAATGCACGTTTTTATTGTTGTAACATGCATGCATTTTATTTAAATGCACGTTTTTACTACAGTAGTACGCATTAAATTGCATGTATTTTACCGTTTAAACATGCATGCGTTTTATTTATAAGTGCGTGCATACATGCATGCATTTTATTTAAATGCACGTTTTTACTACAGTTGTTGTAACATACCGTTTAAACATGCATGCATTTTATTTAAATGCACGTTTTTACTACAGTAGTACGCATTAAATTGCATGTATTTTACCGTTTAAAGATGCATGCATTTTATTTATAAGTGCGTGCATATCGCTCATTTTACTACCGTTTATTGTCTCATTCATCGTTTAAACATTTCATTTTATTTCATTGTTTATTATTTCATAGACCGATCCAACTGCCTACAAGAGGCGTATCGTCGCCTCGTAGAGCCGAGAACTCCGTTCGAACGCTCGCCACTCCTCCCGAGCCGTATCGTCGGCAAGGCTTCGGTCTCCCGTCGGCCGAGAGCTCCGTTGGTCATAAATAAAATATTTCAGTCACTACTCACGTTTTCATAAACACCCTACTGAACGTTAGTGTATTTATGCACCACCCTACTGAACGTTAGTGTATTTGATTGTAATCCCACGACTATATGTATTTAAACGCAGTGGTTTCGTTTTAATCCGTCCAACGTTAGCCAGCTATGCTGTCATCCAGGGGTCAAAGGCTACTAGAACAGCAGCAGCAGCAGTCGACGGCGGCTCCTTATCGTTGCACTCTTAGGGACCATTCATAAAGGTACAATGGTTTTAGTTTATACAAAAGTTTTAGCGTGGCTATATTAGCGCGATTACGTCACTCTTGGTTGAGGACGCTAGCTCCTTATCGTTGCACTCTTAGGGACCATTCATAAAGGTACAATGGTTTTAGTTTATACAAAAGTTTTAGCGTGGTTATATTAGCGCGATTACGTCACTCTTGGTTGAGGACGTTACAAGTACGAAACTAAACGTTGGATGGTTTTAGCGTGGTTCGTTAAAAGTACGAAACTAAACGTTGGATGGTTTTAGCGTGGTTAGCGCGATGTGTAGGCGTCTCATATTGCTTACGTCAGCACACTCTAGGTACGACGTTGATCGCTAGGACTAAAATACTCTCTGCACTCACCGCTAGGTGGCATCTCTAGTGTAGGGGTAATCAATCATCCACGTGGTTATATATATGCCCGATAAACGCATTATTGCTTACGTCAGCATACTCTAGGTACGACGTTGATCGCTAGGACTAAAATACTCTCTGCACTCACCGCTAGGTGGCATCTCTCTAGTGTACTGTCAATCATCCAATTAGTATCAAAAATCATTTAGTGGTCATTAAAAAGTGTTTTTATATTTTTTTTATTTTTTTTTATTTTTTTATATATATATATATTTTATTTTTATTTTTTATATAAGTATTTTTTTATTTTTTATAAGTAGGGTTTTATGACCGTACATGTCTTACTATCTACCCGCTAGGTGGCATCACTCTAGTGTACTACTTGCCTAAAATACTCTCCGCACTCACCGCTAGGTGGCATCTCTCTAGTGTACTGTCAATCATCCAATTAGTATCAAATTACATCGCTCATCAATCACGTTTTTTATAAGTAGGTTTCCCAAACTCATTAGTGTCAACCACAAAGCCTTTGATCTTTTTTTATGCATAGGATTAGTCTCGCATTTTTGCTGACTCAGCGATGTGCAAAAACTCATTAGGGGTCATTAAATTCTTTTTTATAAGTAGGCTTTTGAGATCGTACAGGTCTTACTATCTACTCATGTAGAGTGGTAAGTGATTAACAGGCGTTGAATTAGCTGTCAGTGATACCGACAAAGCCAATGAACTAAACAAACAATGTTCGTCTGTTTTCACTATGGAAGAAGATGGGACTTTACTAGAGTTAAACATGTGTACAAATGTTCAGTTATCTAACATTAAGCTCTATCCAGAGCTTGTGTGTAAAATGCTTTTCATATGAACTATGTACTCTACTGTATATTATTTTCACAATGTCACTCGACAGCGGTAGTGTCCTTCCCTCTGGAAATTAGCGGATATCACCCTTGTTTATAAGAAAGGAGATGCATCGCATGCATGCAATTACCACCCGATTAGCATTCTACCAGCTATGTGCCGTTTGTTTGAACGAATATTGGCTGACAGCATCAGTTTCCATCTGCATCAAAATCACCCAATTACAGATGTTCAATACGGTTTTATTAAAGGGCGGTCCACAGAGTTGCAGCTATTGAACTGCAGTAACTTGTGGCTATTGACTCAAAACGGTTCGTTGACACGGCGTACATCGACTTTTCCAAAGCGTTCGACACAGTACCTCATCCTAAGTTAGGCCTAGTATACAAACTACCGAAGTATGGGATATGCGGTAACATTGTACAATGGTTCACTAGCTTTCTGAGCAACTGCAAACAGAGTTAAAATAGGTGAAACATTTTCTGGTTATACCGATGTTTCGTCCGATGTCCCGCAATGCTCATGCACCGGTCCGGTATTATTTATATTGTACGTAAACGATGTGCCCGACGAAAGTGTGACTGCCAACACTAATTTATGGTTGTTTACGGACGATACCAAAATATCCACCGTGTTCTCGGATGTTTCCGATATGCAAAAGCATCTTAATGAATTCGTGGTTTGGGTATCTCGGTGGCAGCTTCAAGTAGCTGAATGTAAATGCAGTGTACTGACGACTGGAAATAGTATCCCGGCTACCTATCATCTGAAAGATGTTATAGCTTGTTAACGTTATTGCATACCGCGATCTTGGTGTTACAGTGGATGATAAATGTTTATTTCAGCAGGACATTTTGTCTATTTCTCACAAAGCATACAGCGCAATCAATGTTACTTTTCGCTGCTTAATACAGCTGGTGTTTATGTTCTCATTAAAACATATAAATCATGTGTGCGCCCAGTGCTGGAATACTGTTCTACTGTGTGGAACCCATACATACCAGCTAGGCAGTACTTGGGCATGACGGACCAGTTAGAGAATGTGCAACGGTTCTTTAAGCGCCGTGTCTATTACCGCTGTAAATTCGATGTCAGTCAAGGCTACTTACAAAGACTTGAATATCTTCATCTAGAGTCACGAACTCCGCCGGGTTTATAATGATATGGTAATGGTATATACTATCATGCATGGACATGGCAATGTATCTGAAAATAATCTCATTTCGTGAAATAACACTGCTATAAATACCATCATTTCGACAAGAGGTCATGGACTTAAACTTAAGACAACACCCTTTAAAGTTTAAAGTTGATGTAACAAAAATATGTTTGCAATAGAGTTGTATCTATCTGGAACCGACTACTTAATAATAATAATAATAATAATAATATATTTTATTTAATATAGCACCAGATTCAATTATACATTGTTCGTGGCGCTTTACAACATGTAGAACCCAGATAGAGGTAATAATGATGGCTAAATAAACATGCATTTTCTACAAGAAATTATTTTAAAAATTAATATTAGTAAAATACAAATAAATACAGTAATTAAATAAATATACTAAAATAGTGATCATAGCTACAGTTCTATGTAGAAATAAGACATTGTAAATTCATTTAACTGAACTAATGTACATGTAGATATAAAATAAATATATAAATAGGGTAATTAATACATAAGATATATAAAACAAATCAATGCAGAGACGAAACTGTGCCACATTGGACAAGAACGAGAGTCTATAAAAAAATGAGTCTTTAAGCGTGCCTTGAAAGTAGAGAGACAATCAGACGTTTTAATGTCATTAGGCAAAGTGTTCCACAAAGTCGCCGCGGCGACCGCAAACGAACTGTCCCCAGCTTTAACATGAATCCGCAGGAACGTTAACATGTTATTGTTGGTAGAGCACAGCCCAGCGGGCACACGACGTCCGTACGACGTCGATTATTGGTTGAATATACATCGCGACGTCGTACAACATATATACAACGTCTTTACAACGTCGGTTCTTCGACGTTGTAAGGACGTCGAAACTTGACGTTGTCACGACGTTGAAATAACGTCGGCAACCAAATCAGACGTCTTTACAACGTCGGATCATCGACGTTGTAAGGACGTCGAAACTCGACGTTATAACGACGTTGAAATAACGTCGACAACCAAATCCGATGTCGCTACAACGTCGGGCAATCATCGCTTTAAGGACGTCGAACACTAGACGTTGCCACGACGTTGAAATAACGTTGACAACCAGATACGACGTCTTTACAACGTCGGGTAACCAACGTTGTGACGACGTCGAAACGCGACGTTATAACGACGTTGAAATCACGTCGACAACCAAATCCGACGTCTTTGCAACGTCGGATAATCAACGTTGTAAGGACGTCGAAACACAGACGTTATCACAACGTTGAAATCACGTCGACAACCAAATGCGATGTCTTTACAACGTCGGGTGATCGACGTTGTAAGGACGTCGAAACGCGACGTCATCGTGACATTGGAATTACGTCGACAACCAAATCCGACGTCTTTACAACGTCGGGTAATCAACGTTGTAAGGACGTCGAAACTTGACGTTGTCACGACGTTGAAATAACGTCGACAACCAAATCCGACGTCTTTACAACGTCAGCTCATCGACGTTGTAAGGCAGTCGAAACACGAAGTTATTATATATCACGACGTTGAAATAACGTCGACAACCAAAAACTGATGTCTTGACAACATATACTATAGGGTCATCAGCGTTGTAAGGACGTCGAAACTTGACGTTGTCACGATGTTGAAATAACGTCAACAACCAAATCCGACGTCTTTACACCGTCAACTCATCAATGTGGTAAGGAAGTCGAAACACGACGTTGAAATAACGTCGACAACCAAAACTGACGTCTTGAAAACGTAAGGTCAATAGCGTTGTAAGGGCATCGAAATTTAACGTTATCACGACGTTGAAATGACGTCGACAACCAAATCCGTGTCTATGTATAACGTCGGGTCATCAACGCTGCGCAGGCGTCGTTTTGACGTCGGATGTAGTTAACAACTTTATAATGACATTGACATCTGGTGCCACGACGTTTAAATCATGTCGGCAGCTAAAACCGAAGATTTTGTAAACGGGGAACATATGAACATATAGGCGGGGGAACAGGAGGCAGAGTTGGCAGATGCCTCCTTAGCTGTAATTTCTCCAGCGGCAGACATATGGTTGCACCCCCCCATTAAATATGAACGGGAATGTTTGTATTTGTGCCGAGCGTCAGTGGCGTGTGGAAATTAAAATTTTATGAGACGACTAATGTGTATTTTGTTCTACTGTAAAAGGTGTGTACAGTTGGAGGACAGACATATATGGTTTTCTGCCCCCATTCCATGCAGTAATAGCTAGGCGGCGCAGAGGCAAACAATTTCCAACAGCACCCCCTCGATGGCATTTAAAGGCATTTAAATGCAAATGCAAGTGTTTTAGCTTAGCCAAATGCAAATATGCCATTTAAGTGTTTGAAACTATATTCAAATGCAAATGTTTCAAATTAGATTATTCAAATGCAATTGCAAATGTTTAGTTTTATTTATAGTTTCTAAACGGTCCCGCTTATTGTCTGGTCCCGCTTGAATTGGCGTGGGTGGCGTTTTCAAATACATCATTTATACAATTTTCAGTACAATAAAAATTGTCAAACTGTTTATACTTAATAATTGTGTCGTTCAGTAAATCACATGCATTTTATCGAGTATCCGTGTGAATTCAGGTGTTCATTCAGGTGTGAAACTGGAGACACATGTACGGTTCTAGCGGAACGAGTATTCACGTGAATTCACGTGTTCTTTCACATGTTGATCTGGGGAAACTGGTACGGTCGTAGTGGAAGGTGTATTCACATGAATTCAAGTGTTCATTCACGTGTAGAACTGGTGACACTGGTACGGTTCTAGCGGAACGAGTAATCACGTGAATTAACGTATTCATTCACGTGTGTAACTGGGGAAACTGGTACGGTTATAGGGGAACGATTAATCACGTGAATTCACATATTCGTTCACGTGTGTAACTGGGGGCACTGGTGCGGTTCTAGCGGAATTAGTATTCACATTAATTCAGGGGTTCGTTCACGTGTAGAACTGTGGAAACTGGTAGGGTTGTAGGAGAACGAGTATTCACGTGAATTCAGGTGTTCTTTCACGTGTAGAACTGTGGAAACTGGTACGGTTTTAGGAGAACGAGTATTCACGTGAATTCAGGTGTTCATTCACGTGTGGAACTGAGGACACTGGTACGTACGGTGATAGTGGATCGACTATTCACGTGAATTCACCTGTTCATTCAAGTGTGGAACTGGGGAAACTGGTAATGGTTTCGTAACATTATGAATTATGTTTTATATGTACGTTCTATACACACATTCTACAAACGTGTACCAATACGTAGCAACAACGTAACAATATTGCGCTATCGCCACGTCCGCCAGTGACCATCCAGCTATGTGTCGAGAATTACGTTTTATATACGTTGTACACATCCGCCATGGATTGGGTTCAAATTATGGACCACGGAATGCAATCTCGTCCGTTTTTTGCAATTGGTACAATGTTAACAAAACTCACCCATGTATTGGTTTTAAACCCTAGCTATACCGAATGATAACAAAAGGTTCATTAGAAAGATATGCCCAGTTGGCATCAACAACCCAAACATTATGATCACCATAAATAAACTTTTCAAATTATCGATTTTTTTCTCGAAAAACGGCAAATTGGTACTTGTTATCCGACGTGAAAAATTTAAACAACCAGATTTATATAAATGTGTCCAAAATATGATTTCCATGTACACGTCACCACTCTTAAGTGTATCCTTTCTCCACAAAATGTTCCAAAATTATATATATGTATATATATATATATTATATACTCTGTATTCATTAATGTTATATTGTGTAGTAACATATGACAAGGCTGGGTCTGTCACAAGTCATCTGCACAATGTGACATCTTTCTATTCCATTAGCAGATAACAGAAAGGGCGGTCAGATAAGATTGCTCTCAAGGTGACGTACAAAGTCGACTGTTATACACAGTGGACACGGGCACATGTTACACACACATGGTAGTCATTTTAGAAGCTGTAGTTAAGTAGCGGTGGGATTATGAGAGTTACCCATTGGCTAGTTTGAAATGGTCAGTGCTCACAGCTTTAGGCATGGATGTGAGGCTGAGCTGCATGGGCAATGACTGCCCTGGGCCCATTACTTCTGCCCCTGCTTACTAATGGTATTTTAATGACCCCTACACAATGCTGGATCAACAGGGAGAAGAGGATGGTTCATTGGCCACCCGTCAAAGATGCCACAAACATAAGATAAAGAGAGCGGGCGACACCAACTGACCAGTGGTTGCAGTTCCCTTTGGTCAAATGCAAGATAACATCAGGTAACTGTATGGCTCGAAGTTGTGACTATGTAGTTGCAAATGTGACAGTAATTTGAAACCTGTGCCTAGCTAAATTGCACTTCTCACAATGTGACGTTTAATCGTTATAAATGACATACAAAACCTTGATTTTAAATAACATGTCGCTAACATATTTTGACATGTATTTATTCAAAGTTTGTTATTAGAGTTAATTATATTTTTTAATCTGTGACAGTTACTTCTCTGGCAATACTATGTCATTATATATATCCTGGTGACTTTAGGCGTTTAAATGGTTTTTGGTATCCAAATCAGGTTGGGCTTTGCAAAATATAGATTTGTGATTGTTTTACTGTGCATTGGAATACATTAATTCACCATTGTTTCGTTTCAGATGATAAAAAGGAGTGCGATCGATATGATTTCACCTTAACGTCAGCGATGAGGATGAGAAGAGGAAAACAAAGAGGAAGACATACACAGATTGTATGACTGGTATGTTTAAATTTATTATAGGTAGGTAGTATTGCGATCCCAGTGTCCTTGAGTGGCGGTGGCCAGTGCAGACAACAAGCGTTCATCGGACTTCGTCCCAATAACGACTTAATCATATCGCTATACTTCCTGCGTCAGTTAAATATCTCTTCGTCAATATGTACCTTTTCAAGTTATGCCAAAAGCTTGATGTTCCGAACTAACCTGTTCAAATTAACCTTATATAACAGATACCGCTGCGGCTAGCCCCGAATACGCCATGATACGACTGGGCAGTGGCATCACAAGACCGAAAAACCAACACCACCATTTGGTTAAAAACAAAACTAATAAATCGCTCGCCTAAATTATTTGGCATATTTAGGCGAGCGGTTTATCGCTCGCCTGATTTTTTTCTAACGTGAAGCACTGAATAGCAATACTTACTAAAAGAAGTAGTTATATGAAAATATATGTACATGTATAATGAGAGTTATACTTTTCCAGATTCTCTCGACGAGTCTAGCTCCGACCAGGAGATCACTCTGAAGAGTACAAGGGAAAGTTGTAGTAAGTACATAGAAGTACTTCTGTTCTCTCAAACATCTTGCGTTGAATGCTAAATGTCAGCACTGCAATTGGATTTCACAAGTTGCCATATTCATTCATAATCAGCTACTTCAAAAATTCAAAAAAATGCCTTTTTAGTAAACCCGTAAGTTTGTGTTTTTTATTTTTGTTTCAATCTTTGAAACCTCTAAAGTAAGGTCTTCTTGCCGAAACCTCCTATGAAGCGGCTACCATCACTACCATCACTTGCTTTGTCACCAAACGAAAGAGGTAAGAAATATGCTATGTCTAACATAGTAAATGATTACACCTACCTAAGCCATACATCAGTGATCAGTGTAATTCTTTCTATTTCACATTTATCAATGATTTTTGGCTGGATTAATGGAGCATGCGGATTGGTGAATCAAGCATAATAAATTTATTTAATGTGTCAAAATTTGTTCACAAAAACAAAGTTTCAGTATAGCTTGATAAACTATATCTAAATCCAGAATTAAGGGGATATATGACAGCTAGAATGATGGCTTCTGAGAAAAAATTCTTAAAATGTGTTTCTTGCATATTTCAGTAGTTTTGTATGTTTCAGTAAAGATACCTTTTATAACAATTACACATCTCTAAAACACGTTTATTGATGGATGAGGTGTGGCTCTTACAAGCAATCAATGCGATCATTCTTTGTTTGGTTTGGATTACTGCGTACTCTTTATTAATCTCAACAATCTGTATAACAACATTTTGGTTTTATGCTTTATCTTTGGTGTAATATCCCAAAATGTGTATAAAATTGTTACATTCACAATTACATAGTTTGAAAATTCACGACAATCCAAGCCAGATTGCCATATCATTGGTACTTCCAAAGTTTACAATTTTTAGATGTGCTGTATTTTGGCGACCGTTTTGCTTGTTACCATGGAAACGGGGGGTCGGTCAGAAAAAATGTCAGTATATTTTTACTCAGTAAGACCTTCTCTACCATATGGGCACAACAAAATTATATTGATTATGCTTAAAGGGTGTGATATTCAAACGTACAAGATTTCAATCCTGTGATGAATATTATGTTTCAACAAGTGTCCTGAAGAACCAGGTCGGAACGGAGACAGAGGTCACTGCAGCCGTCTCTGCATGCCTTAAATATGCACCAGACCGGGGTGGAGGTGGTGGACGGAAGGCTCACAACTAGATAAAATTCGTGCTTGTGTAGTTGGTAGTGTTTTAATTTAATTTTAATAATTGTTTTATTTGTACGAAATAAAATGATGTGATTTGTACCACGACATAATGAATATCTTTATTTTTAATTGTATAGATACGCTGACATAGTATTATTTTATTTTATTGCGCAATTATGGATATTTTTTGTTGTCCCAGTCATCACTAAACCTTAAAACATTTGAAAGTATATTTTTTTCAAAATTATACCGTTATAAATTCGAATAAATAACAATACTCCCAAGATATTCCACAAATTTGTTTAGATAGTTTGTGACCTTTATTGACAGCTAATATAGAAAGCTGTCAGAATATGGTGATTACAGTATTTTTTATTTACTTTTTAGGTGAGGTGTCTCCCCTTCAGCTTAGGACCTGCATGTTCATCGTAAGCTCCACAGTGAGCCCAATTATGCCTACTAGTTTGAAACATGGCAAAAACTACATTACAACAAAAACACTCCCCGAACTAGCCGTTGATACAACATGGAACGACACCGACACCCGACGTTGATACAACTTGTTTTCAACGTTGTTTCGACGTCGGTACCTGACGTCGGAACGACGTCGGTAACTGATGCGCCAGTATAGACAACTAGTATATCAACGAACAGCAAAGAACATTTATTAACGCATCAAACAGTGCGTGTAAACATGCCGGAGGGCGAGACCAGTAACGTGACTCGGTGAGCCGCAATTCCACAGATCTACATATATGGATATGACGATAGACTGGCGCGACCACTTTCCTTTAAGTCCTCTTCTATTCTAAGCAAATTATAGTAAGTCAACTGACTATTAATTTTGTGATAAACAATTAAACACAATGTAAAGATGCAACAATTAACACACAAACTGCTTATGAAGTGACATAGTCTTGTAAGTACACAAGACAAGGTCAGGAGTCGGCATAGTCTTGGTACTTGGACACGTCTGCGTCGTCGGCCGGTGTGTCGATTTCAGCTACGACTTCGTCAGTTGGAGTTGGTAGGACGGGTACCTCCAGCGGAGTAGCGATCGTCAGCGGAGTCTGAGGGGCCTCGTCGAACGAGACCACCGGGGCGTCTTCATCGGACTCGATATCACTGCCAGTGTCGTGATGGGGCGGTGGGGCTACGGTAGTTGGTCTGGAATTGGGGACTAAGTAGCACTCCGAGAGTTTCACCTTGTATGATGATGCACGAAGCTGGTGGCCGCTGAATTTTCGAATGAAACACCAGCGGTCTTCGACGGAGGTGACTAAATATCTGTCCCTCGCTGATGACTTGTTGCGATCGGATGTTATGTATATCAAGTCACCAACGTGGATTGTGTGTGTAGAAGCTTCTCTACCACGGGGGGCTTTCGCGAGTTCACTGTGAGGGTGGTTCCGTTCCCGCGACTGTTGTTGTTCCGTGATGAGAATGCGGTCAGCGATAGGTAGCTGCGCATTAGTGAACTGATCTCTCTGGAACCACATTTCTCGTGCCGAAAGGCCTCGGCTGCGGATTCGCGAGTTGAGCCGCGAGGTAGCGACTGCTAACAGTAGTGGGGACACAGTGCCGCCGCCTGGCTCTTGTCGGAGTATTTCGTCCTCCACTTCCGCCACTGCCTTCTCTGCCACCGGATTTTTGTTGGCGTTTTTGATTCGACCGATTTCGATACTGATGCCCAATCGTTGTAGTGTTGGGTCATCTACGAGAGCGATGAATCCGGGTGCGGGATCCACCCGAACGACAGCTGATGGTCCGTCAATGGGGCGAAGTTCCATGCAAAGACGGGCGAGACTGTCACGCAAGGCGTCGTGACGTTCGTTCTCTATAACACACGTAGACGTGTAGCTAGTCACGGTTTCGCGTACGACGAAGATTAGTTGACGATTGCGTTTGATCACGTCGGCTGCAAACGAGATCCCAACGGCGTCGGGTGCGTCAGTTGAGGTCTGCTCAGTGAGCGTTGTAGGGACCTTTTTCAGCGATGCACACACATGGCACATGTCGGTTACGCGCTCGATTGTGCTGTCCAAATCTAGCGCGAAGAAACTGCGACGCACTACGACTTTTAGTTGATTTTTGGATGGATGACTCAACTTCAGATGTATCGCAGTGAGTAGACCATCCAGTACCTGGCGAGGTACGACAATTAGTTCTCTGGATGGTGCGAATGGCACGTCTTGTCGGACCACAACAACGCCGTCGCGAGCCAGTGTTGAGGTAGTTAGGTATCGCTTAACGTCTTTGATGTTGGTTAGTTTCTTTGATGGGCGAGTGCCTTGTTTCAAGTGGGCACGGACGCGGCGCAAGTCTGGGCATTCTGCTTGTGTTGATAACCAGGCCGACCTACTCGTGAATGGAAGGCGAGCAGAGCCGGATACGATGTCTTCGACGCTGATGCTACCGACGACGGACTCTTCGATACGTGATATGAATGCGCATATCTGGCAACGCGGCTCCATGCATTCCGGCGCGTTTCGGCTGGCAAAGTCGGACGGCACATTCGCGGCTCCCGAGAGATGGCGCAGAGTGACTTGGTATCTCGAGACGATCGTCAAAAACGAAGTTACGCGTGGGCTGGAGGAGAATTCTCCGCGGCATAATTTGTCGATTGCCTGGACGCATGGCTTGCTGTCCGTGAGAAGGCACGGCTTAGACTTGGACTGGATTATGTACGGGCTGAAGTGCTTAACTGCGGCTGCAATGCCGAGCGCTTCGATCTCACATGGTAGCCAAGTCACCTGGTGCTTTTTGAGTTTAGCACTGAAGAATCCTGCAAGGAGGGTTTGACCGTTGCGTGATACGTACAGAGTGGCACCGATACCGCGCTGTGTGACGGATCCGTCGGTGACGATCCACAATTGGTCATCAGGTCTTGGCAAGGTGATTGACCTGTTAGTTGACAGGGCCTTCTGGGCTGTACAGAACGCCTCGTGGAGGTTTTCGGACCAGCTTATCGGCTCCTGAGACTTCTTCCCCGCGATGTGTGATTCGAGAGGAGCGAGCACCTTGGAACTCTGCGGGATGACACGTCCCAGTACTTTGAAAGCGCCAACGAAGGAACGCAGCCCGAGAACGGTCTGTGGTGGTACACATGACGACAGTGTTGTGATACGATGGGGGCTGGCGCGTATTGTGCCTTGAGACCAAACCCAACCCAGAATGGTAGTAGATGTGGGGCAAACGCGTGTCTTCTTCGCCGACAGACGTAGATCGCATAGATCAAGGGCATCGAGAACGCGACCCCAGTTGTCTAGTAGTTCTTCGGGTGAATTTCCTCCGCAGTACAAGTCATCGGCCAGTTTGGCCACAACTCCGTCTTGCAGAAGGTCGCCTAGTACTCTGCACATCAGTTCTTCAAGTGCGGTCTCAGAACCGGGCATCCCCATAGCGCATCTGGTGTAGACACGTACTCCACGGAATGGTGTTGCCACTCCACAGAATTTCATTGACTCCTTCGCTAGGGGGATCTGATAGAAAGCACTGGTTAGATCAGACACCACTATGTATTTCCAGCACGCGATCTGGCGGAGGGTAGAGTCAACATCTGGCATGAGTGACGGTTGTGGTTTACTGTACCTCCCAACGTCTGAGAAGGCAGTAACTAGCCTCGATCCTCCATTCGGCTTGCGAACGAGGAACGATGGGTTCAGGTACTCGACGGATATTCCGGCATCTTCCGGTCGTTGGAACACGCCAACCGCCTCCAGCTCGTCGAACTTCTCCTGCAGTTCGGTCAGTTTTTCGCGCGCGTATTGAGGACATCTTCCTTTGCGCTGAGGAGGCAGGACCGGACCCATGTTGACGACTGCCGTGAAAGGCCCCGCATGTCCATTATAGCCCACGATGCTCGGGTTGAAAACGGAGTCGTGTTGTTGATGTAGACTGCGGAACTGTCCTCGCATGCTCTCGGGTAGTTGTTTGTCGCAGTCCAACTCTATAGCTTCGGAGAAGAGGTCAGTGGTGTGGGCAATGTTACGAGTCTTCACAGCGGGTTCAGATTCGGTGTCACAGGTCGGTGACGTGACAGTGTGACGCACATGACAAAAGTGTTCGTGGCGAAACAGCTTTAGTGGTCTGGGCAACGTGTTGACGAGTCGTATTTTGTTGCCGACGGCCTCAATGATTCCAGGCTTTGGCCAACCTTCGTTGTGTGGAGAGCTGCGTGGCTCGACTGCCAGAGTCTGGTCGTCTAGGGCTGTGGGCAACTGGAGCTCTACGAACTCACCCGGCCAAACCGTGGTAGATGGCGAGGGTGCGTGCAGCACGTATGCGTGAGCCCTGCGTACGGTGTGATATTGCTCGTTACCTGACGTTTGGAAACCGTACTGTATGACAGTGGTTTCACCGATTGTGATCTCGTGTCTGGCAGGACGAACGGATACGTCATTGGTAGACATGAACGGCGTGCCCGCGAGTACGTCCACGTCGAGATCTGCAACAACTAGCGCATCGAGTTGGAGGTCAGTTCCGTCGCGCGACAAGGTCAGGTGTGTTTCTCCGATAACGTTCAGCGGAGTAACACCATCAGCCTGCCTCGCTAGCTGTGAGCTTTTGCCGATTTTAGCTCCGATGCTTTTAGCGACTGCCTCTCTGATCATGTTTGTCTCCGCACCGGTGTCTAGTGTGAGTCGTAATGGATGATGTCGGTAAAATGACTTGAAAAATGGCGACTGTTTTGTGTTCACACGACATGCCACAGTCGACACGTCGCCAGTGCAGTCTCCGTCTCCAGCTGACTGTTCATCATCCGAGCCGTCGTCGCAGTCCACTCCGATTATATTGCGCGCTTTGGATAGGTACAACCGGTCGTTCTCAGGTAGGAACCTGCACTCGCTCAGGTAGTGCTCGTAGCTGGCACGACCCGCTTGCTTGCACAGTGGACACTGTTTGGCTCGCCGAGTGGTTGGGTTGCTTGCACTACGTTGATATCGACGAGATTGAGAAGAGCCAGACCGTTGGTTGGTGGTTGATTGTCGCATGACTTTTATTTCGGAGATAGCGGTTAGCTCATCAAGGAGAGAAGTTAATGCTTGCGATATCTCGGGTTTCAGACTTGCGAGTGTTCGGCTGCGTAATTCTGTCCCGTATCGTTGTTTCACTAGACGGGGTAGCTCAGGGTGGATTAGTTTGAGCCATTGGAGGACGATCATGTTCTCCAACGACGGGGATATGTCCTCGTTTGACGACGGTAACTCCAGGTGGTGAGATATGCCACCTCCCACGGCCAACAGGTTGTCCTCGACGAAAGCCATCAATCTCTGAAAGAGATCTTCATGACTTTCGTCCGCCTCCAGCTTGATTTCGGCGAAGTCGAGGAAGTGTGCGCCCGAGGATTGGAAGCCGAAATGTAAGCGTATTGCTTGCCAGATTGATTTTATAGAAACAGAGTTCTTTACGATTGTATTCCTCGATATAACGGGACAGAAATTGGCGATTTGGCCAAGCATTAGGTCAAGGTGCGTGACCTTTTGTGTGGCCGTACGCCGACTAGCCGCAGGGACGTTTTCGTCATCATCGGTTAGACCCCGCAACGGGGTGGAATTCGTCTTCTTTTTCCATTCGGATTGGTCAAGCAAAAATGTCGCGAAATTGGCGTCTAGCGATAGTGTGTATTGTATATTTTGTCGCCAGTTCT
The DNA here is from genome assembly GCA_020002185.1 of Paraescarpia echinospica. Taxonomy (NCBI): domain Eukaryota; kingdom Metazoa; phylum Annelida; class Polychaeta; order Sabellida; family Siboglinidae; genus Paraescarpia; species Paraescarpia echinospica. The sequence goes on along the minus strand of CM034542.1, from coordinate 1,426,133 downwards.
CAAACGACGTCAGAGTTTCATGCTTTGAGAGTGACCACTGCTTCGGTGCTCTCTGTGCCATGACAGTGACTGACGCTCCGGTTTATAAAGGTTCAAAGCTTTGCCAGTGTAACTTACGTACTCTGTCTCGTTGTGCCTTTTGTTTGGCTATAGTTACGAGTGTCACTTGTGAGGCGTTTCTTAGGGTACACTGCGAACAGAACCGCTGCCACCACGCCAGTATAGACAACTAGTATATCAACGAACAGCAAAGAACATTTATTAACGCATCAAACAGTGCGTGTAAACATGCCGGAGGGCGAGACCAGTAACGTGACTCGGTGAGCCGCAATTCCACAGATCTACATATATGGATATGACGATAGACTGGCGATGTTGTTCCGACGTCGGGTATCGACGTTGTTTCGACGTCGGTACCGGACATCGGAACAACGTCGTCACCCGACGTCGGAACAACGTCGACACTCGACGTCGGAACAACGTCAATACCCGACGTCGGAACAACGTCGTCACCCGACGTCGGAACAACGTCGTCACCCGACGTCGGAACAACGTCGATACCCGACGTTGATACAACTTTCAAATCCAATGTGTTTTCGACGTTGTTTCGACGTCGGTGCCTGACGTCGAAACAACGTCGTTACAACGTCAGTTTGCCCGCTGGGAGGGCTCTTGTTGGTTTGTATGGGCATACAAGGTCGCATAAATATTTCGGGGCATCGTCATGCACAGCTTTATATGTAAACACTAATAGCTTAAAGTCGATTCTGTGTGCTACAGGCAACCAGTGAAGAATGCACAACAGAGGCATGGCGCTGTCACTCCGAGGTCGGCGTAGGATCAACCTAGCAGCAGAGTTGTGCATTCTCTGCAGTCGAGCGATGTTGTTGACAAAAGTGCCGTATAAAAGTGAATTGCAGTAATCAAGCCGTGATGTAATAATGGCGTTGACGACACGTTCTTTTGTCGTCGTTGGGAGATAACGACTCATCTGGTTAATATGGCGCAGGTGAAATGAGCACACACTGACGATGCTTGAAACTTGCTTCTTAAAATCGAGGTGGCGATCCATAACGACACCAAGGTTACGAACACATCTCGAGGCAGTAATCGTAACATCTCCTACGCGTATCACACTGCCGTCGATAAGCGCAGCGGCAGTCTTTGGTACTACGGGAAGATATTCCGTTTTATTGTTGTTCATGCACATGTAGTTTGATGTCATCCACTGATTTACAATATCTAGACACTCCTCCATACGTCGCAGAGTAGCAGCCAACGCAGTCGCAGTGAGGTCAAAATGGCAGTACAATTGCAGATCATCCGCATAATGATGAAAACAAAGTCCATGCGCTCTGATTATGTCGTCAATGGGTTGTACGTACAACGAGAATAACAAAGGACCCAACACCGAACCCTGTGGGACACCCGATGTCACGCTAGTTGTATTCGAATGACCACACGCTGGGTCCGGCCCTGCAGATAGGATTGCAGCCAGCCAAGCGCCTTGCCAACAATGTCGTAACGCAACCGAAGGCGCTGGATCATTATCTTGTGATTGATTGTGTCAAAGGCCGCACTAAAGTCAATAAGAACTAGTGCCGTGCCTTGTCTATTGTCTATAGCGGCTTTCATGGCATTTGTTACACACAATAGTGCGGTTTCAGTTGAATGATTCTTCCGGTAGGCTGATTGGAAACAGTCCTCCATTCGCTGATCGGAAATATGAGAGATGATCCTTCGCGCAATAACTTTCTCTATGACTTTTGACAGATGGCTTAGGTTGCTGACTGGACGGTAGTTGTTGAGTATGTCCTTGTTGAGTGATTGTTTCTTGAGCAGTTGTTTCTTGGGCCGGACAATTGTGTGCTTAAGCAGCACAGGCATGACTGCCTCCTCGAGTGGGGCGTTTACAATTTGTATGATGATAGGCACGATACTGTCCATGTTGTCATTTAGTTGCTTAGTTGGTAGTGGATCAAGTGAGCATGTCTTATCCGTAGTGCCAAGAATATTAGTGATTTCGGCTGTAGTAGTTGGCTCGAACACTTGAATTGGGTCAGTAAAACAACGTGTCTCGTCCTCTGTCGGGTCAACGGCAATGCGGTAGTGCAAGTTAATAAGTAATTTCTCGATCTTTTCTTGGAAGAAACGTGAGAATTTATCACATCCTTCCTCCACTGAGCAGAATTCAGGAAGTTGCATTTTGTGTACGTCGAGTGATCTCAGAATGCGAAACATGTTCTTGTTATTAGCGTTCTGTAATTGTCCGCGATAATACTCTGTTTTCTTACTGGCTATCATTGTAGTGCAGTCGTCGCGAGCGGCGACGTATAATTGGCGGTGTATTTCGAGTTTTGTTCTTCTCCATAGGTTCTCACATGTTCGCCTCTTCTCTCTTGCTTCGTCGACCTCAGCGTCATACCACGGATGCGGCAAGTTGCTCCTGACGTGTACGTAGCGCCAAGGAGCGTGCTTGTCTAAGCAGTTAGTGAGACAGGTGTCCGATGCTAAAACCTCCGCTTGCTGACCGTCAGCGTGGGCACACATGCCAGAACACGCAGATTTAACGTCATCATTGAACACTGTAGCATCCATGATGCGGAAGTTGCGCTTGGCAATTTCTGAAGTTTCAGCTGACGGTTTCAACACATTTAATGCCAGTTCTATGCAATAGTGGTCCGATATGCAGTCTGGATAAATAATAACAGAAGATACTAAGTTATCGCTGTCATGACTTATCACCAGGTCCAATGTATGTCCTGTTTTATTGGTCGGCGAATGGACGTGCTGCAGCAAATTGTAGGAATCAAGTAGATTGTGAAGGGGTTCTGATTTCGTTACATCATCAAAATGAATATTAAAGTCTCCAGCAATTACGGTTGGTATAACGGAAACAGATGCTTCTGTAAATAAGCATTCAAGTTCAGCATACAATTCACACGAAGTTCTAGATGCCTTACTTGAAGCAGGCGGGTGGTAGATGGCACACATGTTGAACGATATAGAATGGGCTGCAGAGAACTGCACACGGAGAAGTTCAATGGTATTCAAATGGAGAGTAGGAAGAATCTTCGTTGTAAATGTATCTCGGTACAAGATTGCAACACCGCCACTACGACGAGAAGATCGTGCCACGTGTTGGAAGAGGAACACGGGAGGGGTCACTTCAGCAATAACAACTTCGTCACCGCTGTTTCTTAACCACGTCTCGGTTATCGCTAAGATGTCGCATTTGTGTTCAACGACGTATTCGTTGATTTTGATAGCTTTATTGCACACGGAACGAGGATTCAGTAATGCCACATTGACGAATGGCGTATCGTGTGGCATAACAGGGGCGGCTCTTAGAGTTACCAGATTCGCACTGACATTGCCTTGCCGACATACAATTCGTGAAGGATCTTCAAAACGGCTGGTAATCCGCGTTCGGATCGCGCGCTGTTTGCGCGTGCCTCCACGTCTGCCACGCAGAGTTGGACGCGCCGTGGACAGTCCTAGACGTCTGATCAATGAATACACTGTGTCAGGTAATCGCGGAGTGACACCCCTAGTGGCAGGACGGAAAGCCCGAAAGACGTTCAGTAGGCACATCGCCGCCAACGGTAGAACAATACCTTGCTAATTATAGTTTACCAAATTAGATCACTCACGGGCGTTGTCGGTCTAAAGACCTGTAGTCCACCAGCTTCGTCAGCGACACGGTTGGCTGACGACATTAAAACATTTCAAGATTGTAGACAACGTACGCTACCTTGTTATATAAAAAGTTCAACGAGACAGTCACTGCAGCATCACGAGTAAATAGTGAAGTTATTATTGTTCAATTCTTCGTAAACAGGCAGAAACATGTTAATATCACGAGCACGATTTGGTTTGCTGCCTGTCAGGCGCTACCGTAAACTCTCTTAAACTTGAACGCATAGTTAACTTAACATCCAAACCACAATTTAGGAAAGTCCTGCGTACAATAAATTTTGATTCTGCAATGAAGTTAGATAGATAGTTGTAGGGATCTGCTTGATTGGAATATTTGTGTATCATTATTATTGAGTATTATCAGGTCACCATTACGGTGCATTACGTATGATGATGGATGCATGTATAACGTATTCTGTATTGTATCCATGTAATTGTGTTGTGTGCACATGTAGGTTAGCACGTATTGTAACCATGGGACACAATTTTTAACATTGTTGATACTAAATAAACAATCAATCAATCAATCAATAAAGATTATTATGATTAAGTATTGTTGGTAGGATAACATTTCAAATACAGCATGTCTTATCGATGTTTTATTCCAGCTGCAAGGTAATTGTGTGACTTAGGAGTGGGGAAATTAATTTAATGAACCAGCTTTGAAGTTCGAACACATCGTTTAGAATCTGCTATGCGATGACACACACGCACGCGCGCGCCTGCCCGCGCGCCTGCCTGCCCGCCCGCCCGCCCGCCCGCCCGCCCGCCCGCCCGCCCGCCCGCCCGCTCGCCTGCCCGCCCGCCCGCCCGCCAGTCACTACAACACACACACACACACACACACACACACACACACACACACACACACACACACACACACACACACACACACACACACACACACACACACACACACACACACACACACACACACAATGTGACAATGCGAAGTAGTGATTGAGATTACCCTGAGCGCCAGTCGGGTCGAGTCGGCCCAGAAGGAGATTGGCCAACGCAAGACACGCGAGTCGTAGAGCAATCATCTCTTGGCAGTTCTTCGAGTCTCGCTGTCTTCACGTTCCGTGGCGATGTGTGCAGCTGCCGCGGACACCGACCTGATATATATATATGTATACCCTGGTGATACGACCGGGATATCTCCGGGTGACACTGAGCCATTGTGGAACCATCGGGTAATTCCCATGACGTCGTATATATGCAGGTTGGATATATGAACATGTACCAGGTGCTAGGCAAATCAACAATGCAAGTTAATTATATGTGTAATCGCCAATTTCATAGATAACAATGCTGATAAAATATCAGGATTTAATATGTGTTTAATACAAATACTTCATAGACCTGACCAATAACAGCTGTTTTGAGCAAACATAAAATTGGAATAAACCAAGGAAAAGCTGACATATGTGCACCTTTGTTCGGGTCAGCATGAACGAACCACACACAATGTCTACGAACAATAACGATGTCTCGAGGCTGGGGCAGTGTGTGGTCAGGACGAATGGTTTCACAAGATTCGTTGTCGTTGTGACATGAACGGAACACTTGTTTCGGTGGGATGTAGTGTGTTTCCGTAGACTGAGTTGTGGGTACGAGTAATGACAGACGCGTAACGAGACAATTGTTGTGTTGCGATGCCCACATGGAACGAAGGTGTTAATTAACACAACAAGATGACCTAAGTATAACATCCCAAGACAAAAACTATCACAACATCGAAATAACACTAACACCAGCGCTGGGAAACATGACAACATACTACAAATTGAACCAACTATGCGCAAACCCAGCCAAGACTCAGGTGTGTGCCTTCCAGTTGAGGAACAGAGATGCAAAATGTTAACTAAATGTTGCATAGAATGACATCAAACTTGCGAACACAGCAACACCAGTGTATGTTGGTATCCTCCTAGTCAGAACACAGCAACACCAGTGTATCTTGGTATCCTCCTAGACAGAACACAGCAACACCAGTGTATCTTTGTATCCTCCTAGACAGAACACAGCAACACCAGTGTATCTTGGCATCCTCCTAGACAGAACACAGCAACACCAGTGAATCTTGGCATCCTCCTAGACAGAACACAGCAACACCAGTGTATCTTGGCATCCTCCTAGACAGAACACAGCAACACCAGTGTATCTTGGTATCCACCTAGACAGAACACAGCAACACCAGTGTATCTTGGCATCCTCCTAGACAGAACACAGCAACACCAGTGTATCTTGGTATCCTCCTAGTCAGAACACAGCAACACCAGTGTATCTTGGTATCCTCCTAGACAGAACACAGCAACACCAGTGTATCTTGGCATCCACCTAGACAGAACACAGCAACACCAGTGTATCTTGGTATCCTCCTAGTCAGAACAGAGCAACACCAGTGTATCTTGGTATCCTTCTAGACAGAACACAGCAACACCAGTGTATCTTTGTATCCTCCTAGTCAGAACACAGCAACACCAGTGAATCTTGGCATCCTCCTAGACAGAACACAACAACACCAGTGTATCTTGGTATCCTCCTAGACAGAACACAGCAATACCAGTGAATCTTGGCATCCTCCTAGACAGAACACAACAACACCAGTGTATCTTGGTATCCTCCTAGACAGAACACAGCAACACCAGTGAATCTTGGCATCCTCCTAGACAGAACACAACAACACCAGTGTATCTTGGTATCCTCCTAGACAGAACACAGCAACACCAGTGTATCTTGGTATCCTCCTAGTCAGAACACAGCAACACCAGTGAATCTTGGCATCCTCCTAGACAGAACACAACAACACCAGTGTATCTTGGTAACCTCCTAGACAGAACACAGCAACACCAGTGAATCTTGGCATCCTCCTAGACAGAACACAACAACACCAGTGTATCTTGGTATCCTCCTAGACAGAACACAGCAACACCAGTGTATCTTGGTATCCTCCTAGACAGAACACAGCAACACCAGTGTATTTTGGTATCCTCCTAGACAGAACACAGCAACACCAGTGAATCTTGAGATCCTCCTAGACAGAACACAGCAACACCAGTGTATCTTGGTAACCTCCTAGACAGAACACAGCAACACCAGTGTATCTTGATATCCTCATAGACAGAACACAACAACACCAGGGTATCTTGGTAAACTCCTAGTCAGAACACAGCAACACCAGTGAATCTTGATATCCTCCTAGACAGAACACAGCAACACCAGTGTATCTTGGTATCCTCCTAGACAGAACACAGCAACACCAGTGTATCTTGGTATCCTCCTAGACAGAACACAGCAACACCAGTGTATCTTGGCATCCTCCTAGACAGAACACAGCAACACCAGTGTATCTTGGTATCCTCCTAGACAGAAAACAGCAACACCAGTGTATTTTGGTATCCTCCTAGACAGAACACAGCAACACCAGTGTATCTTGGTATCCTCCTAGTCAGAACACAGCAACACCAGTGAATCTTGGCATCCTCCTAGACAGAACACAGCAACACCAGTGGATCTTGGCATCCTCCTAGACAGAACACAGCAACACCAGTGGATCTTGGTATCCTCCTAGACAGAACACAGCAACACCAGTGTATCTTGGCATCCTCCTAGTCAGAACACAGCAACACCAGTGAATCTTGAGATCCTCCTAGACAGAACACAACAACACCAGTGTATCTTGGTAACCTCCTAGACAGAACACAGCAACATCAGTGTATCTTGATATCCTCCTAGACAGAACACAACAACACCAGTGTATCTTGGTAACCTCCTAGACAGAACACAGAAACACCAGTGTATCTTGATATCCTCCTAGACAGAACACAACAACACCAGTGTATCTTGGTAACCTCCTAAACAGAACACAGCAACACCAGTGAATCTTGAGATCCTCCTAGACAGAACACAGCAACACCAGTGTATCTTTGTAACCTCCTAGACAGAACACAGCAACACCAGTTTATCTTGATATCCTCCTAGACAGAACACAACAACACCAGTGTATCTTGGTAACCTCCTAGTCAGAACACAGCAACACCAGTGAATCTTGATATCCTCCTAGACAGAACACAGCAACACCAGTGTATCTTGGTATCCTCCTAGACAGAACACAGCAACACCAGTGTATCTTGGCATCCTCCTAGACAGAACACAGCAACACCAGTGTATCTTGGTATCCTCCTAGACAGAACACAGCAACACCAGTGTATTTTGGTATCCTCCTAGACAGAACACAGCAACACCAGTGTATCTTGGTATCCTCCTAGTCAGAACACAGCAACACCAGTGAATCTTGGCATCCTCCTAGACAGAACACAGCAACACCAGTGGATCTTGGTATCCTCCTAGACAGAACACAGCAACACCAGTGTATCTTGGTAACCTCCTAGTCAGAACACAGCAACACCAGTGAATCTTGATATCCTCCTAGACAGAACACAGCAACACCAGTGGATCTTGGTATCCTCCTAGACAGAACACAGCAACACCAGTGGATCTTGGTATCCTCCTAGACAGAACACAACAACACCAGTGTATCTTGGTAACCTCCTAGTCAGAACACAGCAACACCAGTGAATCTTGGCATCCTCCTAGACAGAACACAGCAACACCAGTGGATCTTGGTATCCTCCTAGACAGAACACAGCAACACCAGTGTATCTTGGCATCCTCCTAGACAGAACACAGCAACACCAGTGTATCTTGGCATCCACCTAGTCAGAACACAACACCAGTGGATCTTGGTATCCTCCTAGACAGAACACAGCAACACCAGTGTATCTTGGTAACCTCCTAGTCAGAACACAGCAACACCAGTGAATCTTGATATCCTCCTAGACAGAACACAGCAACACCAGTGTATCTTGGTATCCTCCTAGACAGAACACAGCAACACTAGTGTATCTTGGCATCCTCCTAGACAGAACACAGCAACACCAGTGTATCTTGGCATCCACCTAGTCAGAACACAACAACACCAGTGAATATTGGCATCCTCCTAGACAGAACACAGCAACACCAGTGTATCTTGGCATCCTCCTAGACAGAACACAACAACACCAGTGTATCTTGGCATCCTCCTAGACAGAACACAGCAACACCAGTGTATCTTGGCATCCTCCTAGACAGAACACAGCAACACCAGTGAATCTTGGCATCCTCCTAGACAGAACACAGCAACACCAGTGTATTTTGGTATCCTCCTAGACAGAACACAGCAACACCAGTGTATCTTGGCATCCTCCTAGACAGAACACAGCAACACCAGTGAATCTTGGCATCCTCCTAGACAGAACACAACAACACCAGTGTATCTTGGTATCCATCTAGACAGTACACAGCAACACCAGTGTATCTTGGCATCCTCCTAGACAGAACACAGCAACACCAGTGTATCTTGGCATCCACCTAGACAGAACACAGCAACACCAGTGTATCTTGGTATCCTCCTAGACAGAACACAGCAACACCAGTGTATCTTGGCATCCTCCTAGACAGAACACAACAACACCAGTGTATCTTGGCATCCTCCTAGACAGAACACAACAACACCAGTGTATCTTGGCATCCTCCTAGACAGAACACAACAACACCAGTGTATCTTGGCATCCTCCTAGACAGAAAACAGCAACACCAGTGTATCTTGGTATCCACCTAGACAGAACACAACAACACCAGTGTATATTGGCATCCTCCTAGACAGAACACAACAACACCAGTGTATCTTGGCATCCTCCTAGACAGAAAACAGCAACACCAGTGTATCTTGGTATCCACCTAGACAGAACACAGCAACACCAGTGTATCTTGGCATCCTCCTAGACAGAACACAGCAACACCAGTGTATCTTGGCATCCACCTAGTCAGAACACAACAACACCAGTGAATCTTGGCATCCTCCTAGACAGAACACAGCAACACCAGTGTATCTTGGCATCCTCCTAGACAGAACACAACAACACCAGTGTATCTTGGCATCCTCCTAGACAGAACCCAGCAACACCAGTGTATCTTGGCATCCTCCTAGACAGAACACAACAACACCAGTGAATCTTGGTATCCACCTAGACAGAACACAGCAACACCAGTGTATCTTGACATCCTCCTAGACAGAACACAACAACACCAGTGTATCTTGGTATCCACCTAGACAGAACACAGCAACACCAGTGTATCTTGACATCCTCCTAGACAGAACACAACAACACCAGTGTATCTTGGCATCCTCCTAGACAGAACACAGCAACACCAGTGTATCTTGGCATCCTCCTAGACAGAACACAACAACACCAGTGTATCTTGGCATCCTCCTAGACAGAACCCAGCAACACCAGTGTATCTTGGCATCCTCCTAGACAGAACACAACAACACCAGTGAATCTTGGTATCCACCTAGACAGAACACAGCAACACCAGTGTATCTTGACATCCTCCTAGACAGAACACAACAACACCAGTGTATCTTGGCATCCTCCTAGACAGAACACAGCAACACCAGTGTATCTTGGCATCCTCCTAGACAGAACACAACAACACCAGTGTATCTTGGCATCCTCCTAGACAGAACACAGCAACACCAGTGTATCTTGGTATCCACCTAGACAGAACACAGCAACACCAGTGTATCTTGGCATCCTCCTAGGCATCAGACAGAACACAGCAACACCAGTGTATCTTGGCATCCACCTAGTCAGAACACAACAACACCAGTGAATCTTGGCATCCTCCTAGACAGAACACAGCAACACCAGTGTATCTTGGCATCCTCCTAGACAGAACACAACAACACCAGTGTATCTTGGCATCCTCCTAGACAGAACACAGCAACACCAGTGTATCTTGGCATCCTCCTAGACAGAACACAACAACACCAGTGTATCTTGGCATCCTCCTAGACAGAACACAGCAACACCAGTGTATCTTGGCATCCACCTAGTCAGAACACAACAACACCAGTGAATCTTGGCATCCTCCTAGACAGAACACAGCAACACCAGTGTATCTTGGCATCCACCTAGTCAGAACACAACAACACCAGTGAATCTTGGCATCCTCCTAGACAGAACACAGCAACACCAGTGTATCTTGGCATCCACCTAGTCAGAACACAACAACACCAGTGAATCTTGGCATCCTCCTAGACAGAACACAGCAACACCAGTGTATCTTGGCATCCTCCTAGACAGAACACAACAACACCAGTGTATCTTGGCATCCTCCTAGACAGAACACAGCAACACCAGTGTATCTTGGCATCCTCCTAGACAGAACACAACAACACCAGTGTATCTTGGCATCCTCCTAGACAGAACACAGCAACACCAGTGTATCTTGGCATCCACCTAGTCAGAACACAACAACACCAGTGAATCTTGGCATCCTCCTAGACAGAACACAGCAACACCAGTGTATCTTGGCATCCTCCTAGACAGAACACAACAACACCAGTGTATCTTGGCATCCTCCTAGACAGAACACAGCAACACCAGTGTATCTTGGCATCCACCTAGACAGAACACAGCAACACCAGTGTATCTCGGCATCCTCCTAGACAGAACACAACAACACCAGTGTATCTTGGCATTCTCCTAGACAGAACACAGCAACACCAGTGAATCTTGGCATCCTCCTAGACAGAACACAAGAACACTAGTGTATCTTGGTATCCTCCTAGACAGAACACAGCAACACCAGTGTATCTTGGCATCCTCCTAGACAGAACACAGCAACACCAGTGAATCTTGGCATCCTCCTAGACAGAACACAACAACACCAGTGTATCTTGGTATCCATCTAGACAGTACACAGCAACACCAGTGTATCTTGGCATCCTCCTAGACAGAACACAGCAACACCAGTGTATCTTGGCACCCACCTAGACAGAACACAGCAACACCAGTGTATCTTGGTATCCACCTAGACAGAACACAGCAACACCAGTGTATCTTGGCATCCTCCTAGACAGAACACAGCAACACCAGTGTATCTTGGTATCCACCTAGACAGAACACAACAACACCAGTGTATCTTGGTATCCATCTAGACAGAACACAGCAACACCAGTGTATCTTGGCATCCTCCTAGACATAACACTATCGTACAAAACGCACATCTGTAAAACGAAACAGAAGGTACATGCACGGAACAACATCATCGAAATTGGGAAGCAGAGCACCGACCCTAAGACCCAGTGGCCTAGCTCTCAGCAATTCCACCGCCGAGTACGCATGTGCTGTGTGGGCGAGATCAACACACGCAAACAAGCTCAACCAGGCCCTACATGACTGTTGCCGAATCATAATGGGTTGCCTGAAACCAACCATCACTGAGAGCATAAACCTGGACACCAGCCCCACAGGACACCAGTCGGACTGTTGCTAGCAACACAGAAAAAACAAGACAAGAAACTGGCATAAAGCTACACAACCACGTGCCTGCTGCGTACGCGCCGATTGAAGTCACGGAAAGGCTACATGAACAACACGACACCGCTCAACTCATCGCCCAGCAGCACCAGACCAGACATGTGGGAAACGCGACTGCAGGAAACTCCAGCAGTCGTCAAAATGGGATTACGACCAGCTGAATCCCTGCCAGCAGGGTCTGCCCAACCTGGCCTCTGCTGGCGATCACATAACCGCTTGCGCACGTACCGGAGTCGGTCGCGCAAAACCAACCACGAAGAAGTGGGGCTACATTGATGAGACGCAGTCAACAGAATGTGACTGCGGAGAAGAACAGACAATGCCCCATCTACTCTGCTGCCGACTGCTGGACGAGCCGTGTACACACGAAGACCTGGCCGTCGGCAGGGACCGGGCTAAGACTTGCGCCAAGAAATGGCAAAACATCGTGTGAGAGACACGACAAGAAGAAGAAGAAAACAATAATACAATTCAAGCAGTAAAACATGATCAGCAAATATATTCAACGAGTTGCCGTTATTAAATTTCTATAAACTAAACCGCTTTGCCGTGTGGAAACATCTCCACTCTAAGCAATACCACCACTCCTGGAGCGCAGTGGCGCAGGAGCTAGAGCATCGAACTCTCAATCGAGAGAACCCGGTTTCGAATCCTGTGCTGCGGTGTCGAACCTTGGGCAAGTTTGTTCACTCCGCGTTGCTCCAGTTCACTTATATATTACAAAATATGGTGCTATGACAACAATTGTTAATACCAGTAGGCCCAAAAGACAGTGAAATAATATTTATATAATTATTATATTAAAATTAAGGGATCTAGAAAGAACATAGACACATAAACAGAGTTGGCAGTCAGAGGGGTGAGATTCCCAGAAACATTACGTTTACGCCAAAACTGATTGTCCTTTTATTACAATGACGCATAAAACCATTGTTACAAAGGTGCGCAGTACGTGCATCTAAAACAAACCAAAACAATCCTCTTAAATATCCCTTGAAAGTGACTAAGTGACCACACGATTTAATGGCTGATTTGTATGGAACTGGCAGCGTGCACGATTTAATGTGCTGCTGTATGAATGAGTACTTGGCTATAGACAGTGGTGGATATTTGCGTACGAAGTCTTCGCGTATTAATTGCAGCATGGCTGAATGCCTCTCAGATAAGCCGTGATGGTGTCCGATTGAACAGGTCTGCCAGGGTGTGCGGTGTATAGCATTTTGAACAGGTCTGTCAGGGAGTGCGGTGTATAGCACTTTGAACAGGTCTGATAGGGAGTGCGGTGTATAGCACTTTGAACAGGTCTGCCAGGGAGTGCGGTGTATAGCACTTTGAACAGGTCTGCCAGGGAGTGCGGTGTATAGCACTTTGAACAGGTCTGCCAGGGAGTGCGGTGTATAGCACTTTGAACAGGTCTGATAGGGAGTGCGGTGTATAGCACTTTGAACAGGTCTGACAGGGAGTGCGGTGTATAGCACTTTGAACAGGTCTGTCAGGGAGTGCGGTGTATAGCACTTTGAACAGGTCTGATAGGGAGTGCGGTGTATAGCACTTTGAACAGGTCTGACAGGGAGTGCGGTGTATAGCACTTTGAACAGGTCTGCTAGGGAGGGCCGTGTATAGCACTTTGAACAGGTCTGCCAGGGAGTGCGGTGTATAGCACTTTGAACAGGTCTGATAGGGAGTGCGGTGTATAGCACTTTGAACAGGTCTGCCAGGGAGTGCGGTGTATAGCACTTTGAACAGGTCTGACAGGGAGTGAGGTGTATAGCACTTTGAACAGGTCTGCCAGGGAGTGCGGTGTATAGCACTTTGAACAGGTCTGATAGGGAGTGCGGTGTATAGCACTTTGAACAGGTCTGATAGGGAGTGCGGTGTATAGCACTTTGAACAGGTCTGATAGGGAGTGCGGCATATAGCACTTTGAACAGGTCTGATAGGGAGTGCGGTGTATAGCACTTTGAACAGGTCTGACAGGGAGTGCGGTGTATAGCACTTTGAACAGGTCTGTCAGGGAGTGCGGTGTATAGCACTTTGAACAGGTCTGCCAGGGAGTGCGGTGTATAGCACTTTGAACAGGTCTGCCAGGGTGTGCGGTGTATAGCACTTTGAACAGGTCTGCCAGGGAGTGCGGTGTATAGCACTTTGAACAGGTCTGCCAGGGAGTACGGTGTATAGCACTTTGAACAGGTCTGCCAGGGAGTGCGGTGTATAGCACTTTGAACAGGTCTGCCAGGGAGTGCGGTGTATAGCACTTTGAACAGGTCTGCCAGAGAGTGCGGTGTATAGCACTTTGAACAGGTCTGCCAGGGAGTACGGTGTATAGCACTTTGAACAGGTCTGCCAGGGAGTACGGTGTATAGCACTTTGAACAGGTCTGCCAGGGAGTACGGTGTATAGCACTTTGAACAGGTCTGACAGGGAGTGCGGTGTATAGCACTTTGAACAGGTCTGCCAGGGAGTGCGGTGTATAGCACTTTGAACAGGTCTGCCAGGGAGTGCGGTGTATAGCACTTTGAACAGGTCTGCCGAGAGCGGTGTACAGCACTTTGAACAGGTCTGCCAGGAGTACGGTGATAGCACCCCGAACAGGTCTGCAGGAGTACGTATAGCACTTTGAACAGGTCTGCCAGGGAGTGCGGTGTATAGCACTTTGAACAGGTCTGCCAGGGAGTGCGGTGTATAGCACTTGAACAGGTCTGCCATAGAGAGTGCGGTGTATAGCACTTTGAACAGGTCTGCCAGGGAGTACGGTGTATAGCACTTTGAACAGGTCTGCCATGGAGTGCGGTGTATAGCACTTTGAACAGGTCTGCCAGAGAGTGCGGTGTATAGCACTTTGAACAGGTCTGCCAGGGAGTACGGTGTATAGCACTTTGAACAGGTCTGCCAGGGAGTACGGTGTATAGCACTTTGAACAGGTCTGCCAGGGAGTACGGTGTATAGCACTTTGAACAGGTCTGCCAGGGAGTGCGGTGTATAGCACTTTGAACAGGTCTGACAGGGAGTGAGGTGTATAGCACTTTGAACAGGTCTGCCAGGGAGTGCGGTGTATAGCACTTTGAACAGGTCTGCCAGGGAGTGCGGTGTATAGCACTTTGAACAGGTCTGCCAGAGAGTGCGGTGTATAGCACTTTGAACAGGTCTGCCAGGGAGTACGGTGTATAGCACTTTGAACAGGTCTGCCAGGGAGTGCGGTGTATAGCACTTTGAACAGGTCTGCCAGAGAGTGCGGTGTATAGCACTTTGAACAGGTCTGCCAGGGAGTACGGTGTATAGCACTTTGAACAGGTCTGCCAGGGAGTACGGTGTATAGCACTTTGAACAGGTCTGCCAGGGAGTGCGGTGTATAGCACTTTGAACAGGTCTGACAGGGAGTGAGGTGTATAGCACTTTGAACAGGTCTGCCAGGGAGTGCGGTGTATAGCACTTTGAACAGGTCTGATAGGGAGTGCGGTGTATAGCACTTTGAACAGGTCTGATAGGGAGTGCGGTGTATAGCACTTTGAACAGGTCTGATAGGGAGTGCGGCGTATAGCACTTTGAACAGGTCTGATAGGGAGTGCGGTGTATAGCACTTTGAACAGGTCTGACAGGGAGTGCGGTGTATAGCACTTTGAACAGGTCTGTCAGGGAGTGCGGTGTATAGCACTTTGAACAGGTCTGCTAGGGAGGGCCGTGTATAGCACTTTGAACAGGTCTGATAGGGAGTGCGGTGTATAGCACTTTGAACAGGTCTGCCAGGGAGTGCGGTGTATAGCACTTTGAACAGGTCTGACAGGGAGTGCGGTGTATAGCACTTTGAACAGGTCTGACAGGGAGTGCGGTGTATAGCACTTTGAACAGGTCTGCCAGGGAGTGCGGTGTATAGCACTTTGAACAGGTCTGCCAGGGAGTGCGGTGTATAGCACTTTGAACAGGTCTGCCAGGGAGTGCGGTGTATAGCACTTTGAACAGGTCTGCCAGGGAGTGCGGTGTATAGCACTTTGAACAGGTCTGATAGGGAGTGCGGTGTATAGCACTTTCTGAACGGTGTATAGGTCTGATAGGGAGGCGGTGTATAGCACTTTGAACAGGTCTGCAGGGAGTGCGGTGTGTATAGCACTTTGAACAGGTCTGACAGGGAGTGCGGTGTATAGCACTTTGAACAGGTCTGTCAGGGAGTGCGGTGTATAGCACTTTGAACAGGTCTGCGGTGTATAGCACTTGAACAGGTCTGAACAGGTCTGATACAGTGAACAGGTGCGGTGTATAGCACTTTGAACAGGTCTGTCAGGGAGTGCGGTGTATAGCACTTTGAACAGGTCTGTCAGGGAGTGCGGTGTATAGCACTTTGAACAGGTCTGCCAGGGAGGGCCGTGTATAGCACTTTGAACAGGTCTGACAGGGAGTGAGGTGTATAGCACTTTGAACAGGTCTGATAGGGAGTGCGGTGTATAGCACTTTGAACAGGTCTGCCAGGGAGTACGGTGTATAGCACTTTGAACAGGTCTGTCAGGGAGTGCGGTGTATAGCACTTTGAACAGGTCTGCCAGGGAGTGCGGTGTATAGCACTTTGAACAGGTCTGTCAGGGAGTGCGGTGTATAGCACTTTGAACAGGTCTGCTAGGGAGGGCCGTGTATAGCACTTTGAACAGGTCTGACAGGGAGTGAGGTGTATAGCACTTTGAACAGGTCTGCCAGGGAGTGCGGTGTATAGCACTTTGAACAGGTCTGACAGGGAGTGCGGTGTATAGCACTTTGAACAGGTCTGATAGGGAGTGCGGTGTATAGCACTTTGAACAGGTCTGTCAGGGAGTGCGGTGTATAGCACTTTGAACAGGTCTGCTAGGGAGGGCCGTGTATAGCACTTTGAACAGGTCTGACAGGGAGTGCGGTGTATAGCACTTTGAACAGGTCTGCCAGGGAGTGCGGTGTATAGCACTTTGAACAGGTCTGACAGGGAGTGCGGTGTATAGCACTTTGAACAGGTCTGACAGGGAGTGCGGCGTATAGCACTTTGAACAGGTCTGCCAGGGAGTGCGGTGTATAGTACTTTGAACAGGTCTGCCAGGGAGTGCGGTGTATAGCACTTTGAACAGGTCTGCCAGGGAGTGCGGTGTATAGCACTTTGAACAGGTCTGCCAGGGAGTGCGGTGTATAGCACTTTGAACAGGTCTGCCAGAGAGTGCGGTGTATAGCACTTTGAACAGGTCTGCCAGGGAGTGCGGTGTATAGCACTTTGAACAGGTCTGCCAGATCTGAGGTTCGACGCGGCGTTCTTATGCGACAATGGGATATATAATATGCTGACTGCTATTACAAACTCAACTTTCTGTTCACGTGTGTTTTCCTTAGAGTAGGCGAGCGACAAATCCCCAAAACGTGCTTTATTTTACGAGTTTAAATGGTCCCGCCCCCCTACACACACCCAAATGTTACATCATTGGAAAACCCTGCATCTCTCCGTCATAATTCGCCTTGTCGTAGAGTTGCCAAGTGGTGCAGTAAGCGTGAATCCAAGGTGAAACAAGGTCACCATCAAACGATCAATTTTATAAATTGGACGCTTCCGAAAACCTCTTAATATTACAATGGCTATCTAGCCACTTTATTTAGTTAGAAAATGGCCATTTCATATATTCTTGGAAAGCGTATTGTCTCACCTTCAAAACAATGTACGATATGATGCTGTATCCAGGAAGAGTGACGACAAGATAAGAGTGACGACAAGGTCAAACAAGGTTACCCATCAAATGACGAATATTCGAAAGTTTACAATGCCGCGAACATAATAAATTATTAAGTAAAAAAAAAAATATCTTTAAATATTAGTATTATCGTGTCATATAAACAAAAGATAATTGATAAAAGCTTAATGCCAAGTCTAAAAGTCACAATAGCAGTTAAAATATTGATTAAAAGAGAGTGTTTAAAAGTGCTCTTAAAAGTCTCAGTATTCATTACAGATCCGGGACTGCTAGGGCAACTGGAGTTAAAATAGCGATTAAAATAGAGTGTTATAATGCGCTTTTAAAAGCTGCTTTACGGTCCACGCATTGGTGTCGGTAAGTCGTTCCACGGTCCGGAGCTGCTGCCATAAAACTCGCGTCTCCGACTTTGCATCTTGTTCGCGGTCTCGCAAGTTGACGATTTCCCGCTGACCGAAGGGACCTGGTGGGCACGTAGAGGCAGACAAGCTCGCTCAGGTACACGGGCCCACACTTGTTGACAGCTCTGTGCACGAATACCAGGACCTTGAAACGAACGCGTTCTCGTACCGGCAGCCAATGTAGGTCTTGGAGAACTGGCGTGATGCTTGCGTATTTGGGCACTCGTACGATCATTCTGACTGCAGAGTTTTGGACACGCTGTAACCGTACAAAGTTCTTGTCCATGGTGTGCACATCAACATATCTACGAGGCTGCTCGCAACACTGGATGTGCAACATTCGCTCCTCAACATCGTAGGTGCTTGGGAGGAGAAGCCGGAGAGATGTGTGCATGGCGCACTTGAATCAGATGAAACGTGCAGCGTATACAGCCCCATCAGCAAGTCAGGCCTGAGAACATTTGCTGACATGGCGAAAAAGACCAAGTTCAAATGTGGCAAGGGAGGTGTTGTAACAGCAGCTGTTAGTCCAGTGATTGTGTTCCGCAGAGCCATGTCGTCGGCGAGCTGCAGAGATGCATTTTCTATGGCCACCGTTCTCGGCCACCCGATAGGGCCAGTGCCGATGGCCATTTTGCATGCTGTTTGTACAATGCGGAAAACTAACAAAGCGGAACTGGGCCATCAATTAGAAGCTCAAGGCGAACTACCACAAAACACCACTGCAACCACAATGTACATTAGGGATGCCATCGCTGTCATTCAAATGATGGCGAGGGACCAATTCAATTCATTGGATGCATTAGCGGTAGCATACTTCAGGCAACTTCTGACAGGATTTCAGTTGTGGAAGCGTTTGATAGATATGATGACGATAACTCTGTGAAAACTGCTGAACGGGCCCGCCGCGCATCTGCTTGCAAGTAGTACCAGGTGATTGGTGGGCGTCCAGAACGTCCATGAAAAAAGGTTCTTCAATGTTCCCTCCAACAAGCAGTCACTAGTGATCTTTCTTTGTGAATATGTGGTCAGTCGTGCATCCCAGTGGCTGGAAGCACACACAACGTGTACACTCTTGGTTGTTGGAGGCTTCGCCAATGATGAGGGAGTGAAATCCATCAGTAGTCGAGGTGTAGAAGAAGACAGACACTTTGCCAGTACACAAGAAGAAGCTGACACCAAGATGCCTCTGCATGCTGATTTTGCTGATGCAGACTTCGGAGCACGTGGTGTTCCAGGAACCGTAATAATTAAGTCACCAGACACAGGTGTCTTAGTGCTTGCTGCGTACTACTTTCCCAAAATGGCGAATACAGTCAACATGTGGATTCAAACTGGCACAATCACCAACAAAACAGACAAGCGCCGATTTGTTAACTGAAAAAAAACATATTTCTATTAATATTTTCATAACCATTCAATATTTTAAACACTTCTATCTGATCTCCTCTCAATCTCCTGGTCTCTAGTGTTGTTAAACCACATTCTTTTAGGCGTTTTTCATAACTAAGATCCCTCAGTTTTAGTATCATTTTAGTCGCTCTCCTCTGTACTCTTTCTAGCATATATATGTCCTTCTTGCGGTATGGCCTCCACGCTTGTATACAATATTCTAAATGAGGCCTAACTATTGTTTTGTACAGCGGTATTATTAGTTCTTTTTCTTTATATGCTATATTTCGCCTAATCAATCCAAGGATTTGATTTCCTTTTGAAGCTGCAATTCCACACTGCTCTGAAACCTTCATGTCAGCACTAATTGTCAGCCCTAAGTCTTTTTCTTTTACAGTAGTATTTAGTACAGTTCCCCCCTTTGTATATTCTACATATTCGTTCCCATATCCTGTGTGAAGACATTTACATTTCCCAAAATTGAACAACATTTGCCACTTTTCAGACCATTTGATCAACCTGTCAAGATCATCTTGTAAATGCTGTCTATCTCCATCACTTTTAATATTTCTAAACACTTTTGTATCATCTGCAAATTTCAACATCTGCTATATCATCGTCCAAATCGTTTATATATATTAAGAATAATATAGGTCCCAGTACTGATCCCTGTGGAACCCCACTCAAAACTGATTTCCAGTTTGAAGCCTCCCCATCAACAACTACCCGCTGTCTTCTGTCAATCAGCCATTTTTCTATCCAGTTAATTATACCATTTCCTATGCCATGGGCCTTTAGTTTAAGCAGTAATCTCTGATGTGGCACTTTGTCGAAAGCTTTTTGAAAATCTAAGTAGATGATATCTACTGGCGATCCATCATCTACCCACTTAGTGATATCTTCCAAAAACATAACATATTTGTTAAGCATGACCTCGCTTTTAGAAACCCATGTTGAGATGGGTTTATCAAGTTATGTTTAACAAGAAAATCCACCATGTGATCTTTAATTAGTCTTTCTAATAATTTACAAATCACCGATGTTAAACTAACTGGTCTATAATTATTTGACTTGTTTCTCGAACCTTTTTTAAATAACGGTATAATGTTTGCTTCTTTCCATTCTAAAGGAACCACTCCCTCTTCTAATGACAAGTTGAAAACTGTTGCAAGCGGTATGCTAATTTGTTCTACAATTTCCAATAGTAGTTTGGGTGGAATACCATCCACTCCAGGTGATTTATTATCCTTCATAGCCCTGATTTTCTTAGCTACCATTTCTGGGGTTACAATTAACTGTCTTAAATAGTCTGATTCTGCCCCCTTGAACTTAGCCTCTGGTACTGGCAGTGAACTAGTGTCTTCTCTGGTAAACACTGAACTAAAATACTCATTCAGGTCTTCTGCCATTAAGAATCCTTCTGATATTATATTTCCAGCACTATCTTCTAGAGGACCGACCTTATCCTGAACTTTCTGTTTGCTTCGAACATATGCATAAAAACTCTTGCTGTCATGTTTTATATTACAAGCTAATTTATGTTCATAGCTTCTCTTTGAATTTCTAATTTCAGCTGTAGCTTGGTTTAGTGCTTCTTTGTAAATGTTGTAGTCTTCGTCATTTCTAGTACGTCTATATGACTTCCACATCATTTCTTTATACTTAATTTTTCTAATGGCTTCTTTCGATAAGTGTTTCTTTTTGGACCGTTTCCCGTGTTTTTGTAAGGGAACAAATTTGACGATGATGCATTCAATTTCACTCTTTAAGATATTCCAACATTCTGTTGCTGTCTTATTCTTCAGTGTGTTATTCCAGTCTATCTTTGCTAAATATTTCCTTATGTCCTTATATTTTCCTTTGTGGAAATTTCTCCTGTACTGCTTTTTACTATTCCTTTCTGATTTTACTTTGATGGTAAAATGTATCTGGTTGTGATCACTATTCCCCAGTGGCTCACATATCCTGACATTGTCAACTAATTCATTCTGTGAGGACAAAACTATGTCTAACACATTCTCTCCCCTGGTTGGTTCTAGCACATGTTGAGAAAGGAAACTATCTTGTACTAAAACTAAAAACTTGTGGTCCTCACTACCCATACTCTGTAGAGATTTCCATTTTATATGCCCATGGTTAAAATCCCCCATAATAACACAGTCCCGTTTGCTCACTTCCCTTATAGCGTTTTGTATTTTTTCATTCTCTTCTATGCTTATGTTTGGACTTCGATAAACTAATCCAACCGTTAACGTTGACTTTCCTGTAACTATGTTACACCAAACAGCTTCTTCGCAATCTGCTTCTCTGTCTAATTTTATTTCATAAGCCTGGATAGATTCTTTAATATATAAAATAACTCCACCTCCCCTTGTTCCTATTCTATCTTTCCTAAACATTACATATCCTGTCAGTCCCAATTCGGCATCTGATACATCGGTGGTTGCCCATGATTCGGTTATACCTATTACGTGAGGGTCAATATCTTGTACCATAATGTTTAGTTCATTTCTTTTGTTTACTATATTCCTTGCATTTAAACAAACACATTTATATCCAGCTTCAGAACAGTTTTCCAGACTGTTCTTTGCTGAATTATTTTTGCTGTCTTTATCTATGCCTCCAGTTTCAGACTTCTCTGCGAGTCCCCCCTGCGAATTTAGTTTAAATAGATGCAACCTGTCCCACTGTCAACAGATCTCAGCAGATTCTCTTAGAATACTGCTGCCCCCTTTCCATTTAGATGGAGGCCATCTCTCATGTACATATCTTCTCTCCCAACAAAGTACCCCCATAAATCTATGAATCCCACGCCATCTTCTTCACACATCTGCTCAACTAGTGCGTTGATCGCCATCCTCTTACAGTTTCTGTATGACGCCCCCCTTCCTCCCATTACTGGCAAAATTCCTGAGAGAACAACCTGTTCTACTCTTGTCTTCTTTAGCTTCCTTACTAGATGCCTGTACTTCTGAACTATCCCAGTTGTTCCCCCCTTGTCTGCATTGTTTGTCCCAACGTGTACTAGTATAGACCCTCCCTTGCCATGCCCCAATACCTTCTCTACCCTTTCGGTCACATGCTCTATTCTAGCCCCCGGTAGACATACAACAACGTCCTTCCCCTCGCATATAGTCTTGTCTGTTTTTCTCAGAATTGAATCGCCCATAAACACTCTCTCTTTTCTCCTTGCCCCCTCAATCACTGCCTCGGAGTAGCTCCTCCGGTTTGCATATGTCTGGTTGTTATCTTTCCCCCCTGTCGTCTTCTCTCCTGTCACATTCTCTTCTGATCCATTCTTTCCTGTCGCTTTTTCTCTTGTCACCTTTCCTCCTGTCAGTGTCCCTTTTATCGACTTCTCTTCTATCACATTTGCTCTCACTTCCTTTCGTCCCTTCATCTTTCGTCCCATCTCATTTTCTTCTCTCCTCTCCCGTCCCTTTTCTCCGGCTACCTCCTTCACTACGGTCACTTTTTCCCCTGTCACCTTCACGCCTGTCATGTTTTCTGTTTTTTGCTGAACACTCTCTCTTCTTCCATCAATCTTCTGTCTCACAGTCTTACTAACTGCCTCTGTGGTATCTACCTCTTCACCACCTGTATCGCTGTCGCATCTCCCCTCGTTCTCTACAGTCTGACTACCTGTTGATTTATCCCCACTGACCCGTTTTCTTTTCCTCTGCCGAACACTTTTCCTCCGTCCCTCTGTCTTCTCAATTTCTTGTTCCTTCACACCGGCCACCTTCCCTCCTCTCAGTCTCCTTTCTTCAGTCTCTGTGTCACAACTCGGCTCCTTCTGTGTTGTACAATTCTCAACTCTATCTGCGTCATCCCTCTCTGCTCCATCTATTTCTATGTTGAGTCTCACCTCCATCTCCTTCACTATATCCGTTATTTCAGGTTTTAATTACTCATCTAACTACATAGATTATCTCAAATAACGCTATTCTATTGTCGTTCACGTTACGTTAACTTCGCCAGTGACCTACTTTGTAAACAACGTTCCGATTACATTAACGTCCCAAATTATCGCTCGCAAATCGCCTACTTTTAATCTACCCTAGATTACTCCCTCTAGCTAACTTTAAAAAAAATATTGCTTAATATATATCTATAATTACGTTATGTATGCAATACACTCAATAATATCACTTATCTTGATCAAATATCCTTATATTTTCGCAAGTTTGCTGCACAAAATTCAAATCAATTCACCACCGGAAGTTCAAGTACCGAGTTACTTGGTATCCAATTATAGTGTTGTAAAGCATAAATGGTAACTACATCGATGGTGACCTTGTTCAAGGTCCGCTTCAAATAATTGTAGCTCTATTAAACAGTCCCATGTAATACTTCATTTTGACGGGGATACAATACGTTTTCCAATGGTATATGATGTTGCCTTGTGTACATTGGCAATTAGATAGGCAAACATTGCAATTGTGTAATGTTTATGGAATGGCGCAATTTTGAATATTAATAAGTTGATGGTGACCTTGTTTGACCTTCACTACACGCTTACTGCATCACCTGATGGTTCGACTTTATACCTCCTTTTCACGGGGAGAAATAATGCCTTTCAATGGTAAATGACATGGCCATGAGTATGTTGGTGACGTAGGTATACGCAGCCAATGAAATTGCGTAATGTTTGTGGAATAGCGCAATTTCTAACATTCATCAATTGACGGTAACCCTGTTTGAACGCCGCTCCACACAAACTGCTTCACCTCACAGCACCATGTCACACCGCATTTTGACGGGGAGAAATTGTCCTTTCATACAGTGTATGATTTGTCTGTAGTCGTGAAGTGGAAACACAGTCGGTGTAATTTTATTATGTTCGCGACATTGTAATTGTAAACTTTCGAATATTCGTCATTTGATGGGTGACCTTGTTTGACCTTGTCGTCACTCTTATCATTCCTAGATATAGCTTCATATCGTACACTAGATAGCCATTGTAATATTAAGAAGGTTTCAGAAGCACCCAACTACTAAAATTGATCGTTTGATGGTGACCTTGTTTGACATTGGATTCACGCTTACTGCACCACTTGGCAACTCTACGACAGGCCTAATCGTGACGGGGAGATGTAGGGCTTTCCAACGATGTAACATTTGGGTGTGTGTAGGGGGGCATTTAAACTCCTAAAATAAAGCACTTTTTTGGATTTGAAGCTCGCCTACTCTTAGGAACACACACGTGAACAGAAAGTTGAGTTTGTAATTGCAGTCAGCATATTTGATAGATTTTTCAAAGGCCTACGAGTCGCTTTTTGACAACCACAGTGATGAAACCAAGCGCTGTGCAGAGCTTTTCGCAGTGAAATAAAATGAGTTTATTTGACTCTTTTGGATTTGTGTTAGGACTTTATTCTTCATTGTTAGTCGTGGATATTTCAAAATATCATATATGGCTATGCACATCAATATCCAACTATAATAAATACTTTTTTTTAATTAGATTCGAATATATAACTATTTACTGAGCGGTTAGCTAATTGTGTTTTGCTAGACGCCG
Source organism: Paraescarpia echinospica (assembly GCA_020002185.1). Lineage (NCBI taxonomy): Eukaryota > Metazoa > Annelida > Polychaeta > Sabellida > Siboglinidae > Paraescarpia > Paraescarpia echinospica. The sequence continues at coordinate 1,400,995 of CM034542.1, read as the reverse complement.
ATGCGAAATGTGGAGTCGACTTCAAATCTGACATTACGTTCGGGGTTCGCGTCCGCGTACGGTGCTTAATTGCGTTACATAATGGTGTGTACACACTCAATTTATTAACTTTTGTTATTCTATGTTCTTTATTACTTTATAGTCGCGCCAAAGCAGCGCGCTGCGCTAGCCAACATCAACGCATTATGGCTGACATAAAGAATGGTCAAGTGTCAACACGAATAGATTTTGAAACGTTCAGTTAATTGAAAAAACGGTAAACGTTCATGCACTGACACATCAATTTCCATTTAAGTCTTGAGCCGTGTTGTTTCAGTGAAACCCTGGACAAAATATACACTGCTAACTAAATCATAACACAGAACATGTGTTGTCCTGTTTGTTTTTCTTTCTATGTAAACAAGTCCATATTTTACTGCGTGGAATGCCAACCAAACACTCGAACGTCCCCGTAGACTGTTTGAGAAAGCTGCAGCATGTTGCTTCCACGAACAGTGCCGATGCAGTTCCGTAGCATGGACACGAGTACGGTTCCATTTGTTCTTGAGGTAGGGACTTAGGAATATACGTTCTCACAGTCCCATTTGATTATAAACAAGTATGTCTTTACACAACTTATAATATCATAAATATTATTATAAAGGTGTAAACATATAAAATATATAAACAAATGCCGAACACGTTTCATTTTTCTATAGAAAAATCATATTTGAAAGTTCTTCCTTACGAAACCTGCAGTTGTAACTGGTAATGTATATTATGATGTTTCAACACCATCATGCTGTATATTACTAGATGTGTCAAATAAGTCCTTTTTCTTATTCTTAAAATCAACACAAAATTACAAAGACGTTAACACACTATAGTTTATCAGAAATATGTTTGTCCAACAAGTGTGTCTCAAGTCTCAAGTCTCAAGTCTCAAGTCTCAAGTCTCAAGTCTCAAGTCTCAAGTCTCAAGTCGTGCCATTGTTTACTCATAAACCCACTATTCGCATTTTAATTGAGACAGAATAGATACAGAGAAATATAACTGCAACTTGCCAAATACTATACGTTACATCACGATGTTACTTTAGCGGTCATTTGCTTTACTATGTAGAAGTCATGGGTCAATAGAAGTATCGAGTTGCTGAACCAGTTAGCTTGTGTAGATGGGAACAAATACGTGTCGCTCGGGTGGGTGGCGGTATGTAAGCACATTTACCGACATGTTTCATATTCTGAACGTCTCTAATGCAAATATACACAAGCCTCTTGATTGAACAGTGAAACACGGCATCTGTAGCTTTGCAAAATCACACCATTTTAAATAATGATCAGGATTATTCAATCGGGCAAGCTACTCGTACGATATACTCTTTACCTAGCCATTTACCTGATACTTCAAATATATACGACCTCCATATTCTTCATTTGCAGTAATGCTTAAACATTGAATAGTAACGTATACTTGCACATAGGTAAGTTGTTATATAGCGTGTTTCCAGTCCTTGTAAGTTATAAATGCTAACATGCTTTACGTTTAATTAGCTGGCAGATCTGTTCACCCGCATACAATATTGTTTTCTCTGGGAAGCATTTAGCCAAGCTCCAATTACAGCACGATGACTAATGGAAGACAAGTATCCATCACTCCATCTAGCCAGGTACTCATTCATACAGTTGAAAAATTACGTGTACAAGCTAGCTTACACCAACCGACGGAGAAACATAGCCAGGGCACCCGTTACAGTATTTGGAACTGAAATCCCTTCCCGTGACCATTTAATTATTTCTGTTGCCGCCAATTACGGCAATCCTGGTAGCTGCATGATAATATTTTCCAGGTAAAATCAGTCTTTGTGGTGTTTTCTTGTGGTTGTCTCACCAGAAATACGAACCTTTGCATTCAGAACAACGATTCCTATGTACGTACATTCATCTAGGAACTAGTTGGCCCGATACAGTGTATATACATTGCTTGCTCGGCGCTTCTCATACGCCCGACCGGGAAACAACTCCGGCCGCTTGGAGCAATATCCAGTGCGTTAGAGATAGAAACCACCACTCTGTGAGTCCACGACAGCTTATACACTTACCCACTGTGTGGAATGTTTTACTTCCCCTGGCGTAGACACCAGATAGAAGGGACCACCGGTTTTAGTGCCTCTTCCGAAATACACAGGCAACATGAGGTGAAAGAAATTGCCGAAGTTTCGACACGGCGGCAGATGGAATCGAACAAACATGTCGAGAAAACGGTCCCTGCGGCAACATGGAGTAGACACTGATAAATATGCTTATGTCTACCCCCATGCCAATATGAATGCTATTTGACAATTCTACACTATCACGACTAGGGCCCATCGATGGACCTTCGCCATTTTGAATATACAATGAACATCTGCGAGTGCGTAATGGTGTTTATGTTAATGATGCTGTGTGTTTTCTAACTTTTGGTAAACATTGTTATAAGGATTGTCAACTACTAAGGCATCTCGGTAGGGAAGTGGAATTTTTGTTAGTATTGATAAAAGACATACAACATTTTGATAAGAATGTAAACATCTTTTATGTTTTCACCTGACAAAAAGATGTTGTGTTATTAGTAATATTATATTAAGGTAGGGTGGGGTAAGGCGCCTATACGAGGCGAGACGCCCACCCGTCCTATCTACGTAACAACGGTTCAGATTGGCACTATAGTTTGTGTAAATCCGTGCTGCCACACAGCGGATGAACAGAAACATAAAAAGAAACAAGACTTTCATAATCGTGTGTACAAAATGTGACTTTGTTGATTTGTAGGTTTAAAATAGTAAAAAAGGTGATTTCCTGTTTCGTTGTAAAACTCAGTGGTTATCATAAATAACCATAACAAATATGATTCTCTTACGATAAATATGTAGACTAACATTTGGTAACAGTTAAATGAGCGATAATTAAACAGCAGACTACATACAGCTATTTTACTGTCGCACGTGCCTGGGGGCAAGACGCTCTTTTTGAATGGGGTAAGACGCCTACCATGGGCGTCTTGCCCCACCATATATTAATCATATATGTTATCGCGTTAATTGTGTGTGTGTGTGTGTGTGTGTGTGTGTGTGTGTGTGTGTGTGTGTGTGTGTGTGTGTGTGTGTGTGTGTGTGTGTGTGTGTGTGTTTGTGTGTGTATTTCTTACATTATATAATAGTCTAGCAATATTCCTCTCTACTTCGTTTTTCAGGGCAATGGTTCGGTCATACAAAAGAAAGACGGACAGGGGAAAGTATGGTGACGGTCAGCTCGGCGAAGCTCTTCGTGCAGTTAGGGTGGGCATTCCTTTGATAAGAGCAAGCAAGCAGTTTGGAATACCAGCTCGTACCTTGCGGAGGCATAGAGACAACGCAGTGACCTCCCCTGGAACTTTGAAACTCGGTCCCAGGACTGTTATTCTTGGAGATGACGTCGAGGAAGCCATGTACGAACATATCAAAGAGATGGAACGTCGAATGTACGGCTTGACAACTGTTGATGTAAGACGTCTCGCTTATGAGATTGCCGACAAAACTGGTGTGAACAACCTGTTCAACGAAACAACCAAGATGGCCGGTAAAGACTGGTTGAGTGGATTTTTTGCACGCCACCCGATCTCGCCACAAAGAAACCGCAGGCTACCAACATTGCTCGCGCTCTTGGCTTTAACAAGCCACGAGTAAATGCGTTCTTCGAAATTTACCGCTCGGTTTTGGAGACGGCGCAATACACGCCAAGTCGATTGTGGAATATGGATGAGACTGGTATCACAAACGTCCAAAGACCAGGGAAAATCGTTGCGACCAAAGGAGCAAGACACGTTGCAAAGGTCACCAGTGGGGAACGTGGCGCTACAGTGACAGTCGTGTGTGCCATCAATGCAGCAGGTCGTTACCTGCCACCAATGTTTATTTTTCCACGAAAGAAGATGGTGGAAGCTTTAATGAACGGGGCACCACCTGAATATGTAGGCCACTGCAGTCCGAATGGCTGGATTGATGCAGACTTGTTCGTCAAATGGCTTGAACATTTCGCTGCGTCGACCAATGCGTGTGTAGAAAACCAACAAATCATAATCATGGATGGCCACCACAGCCATAAAACACTGGCTGCGTTTAACTACGCGAGGTCCAAAGGCATACATCTGCTAGTTCTGCCACCTCATTGCACTCATAGGATGCAACCGCTCGACACAACGTTCTTCAAATCATTGAAGACCGCTTACAACAATGCCGGTCCTTCATCTGATGGCCCTGCAACTACCGGCCCGTCACATGAAGGCCCCCCAACTGCCGGCCTTTCATTTGATGGCCATCCAACTGCCGGCCCTTCATCCGATGAGCCTCCAAGTGCTGGTCCTTCATCTGATGATCATGCAACTGCTGACATGCCACCGGGCGAAACGGTTGCCACTCTGCCCACTGGTGGGTCTGTCGCCTCGACACCGGCTACGACGGTCATTCGCCAACTGGTTAGGAACATTTCTCCATTGCCGAAAATATCAACGGCACGCAGTAAGTCGAGAAAACAGGAATCAGCAGCCTGGATATCGTCGTCGCCGTACAAAAACGCACTTACCAAGAAGGGTGAAATATCTAAGCGGCAGGGTAAAGGAGGCGGGAAACGACCGATGCCTAAGAAGAAACAGATGACAATAACTGTACCAGCAACGAGATTCCGGAGCAATCTAAGCAGTGACGAAGATGATGAATGGTATTGCCTGATTTGTGGAGAGCCATTCAGTAACAGCAGAAGTCGCGAGGTCTGGGTTCAGTGTATGCTCTGTAGGGAGTGGGCACATAGAGAGTGCACTGTGGGGAATGCCAATTTTATTTGTGAGAACTGCTGCAACTAGTGACAGTGAAGAGTCTGCGTAGTTGACACTGCTTCAGCTGCTGGGAACAATAGACCCTACCGAAATATCGAAAGCTACATTGGCTGTTACTTAACATTTGTGTAGATTGTTCGTTCGTTCTTCTTATTGCATGCCTGTTAAAATGAATTTCACAATATTGTTGGTATTTATTCAATCGCCTTACATGTCTACTGCATAGTTAAATCAGCAGATACATACACAAGCAGCATACACACCCACCCACCCAAACACATCCCACCCACCCCCATACCACCCACCCATCCACATTAACTTGCATACTTGTGATTATTCGACGGGTTGGGAAAGGCGTCTTGCCCCACCCAGATGGGCGTCTTGCCCCACCTATGGGGCAAGACGCCTTTTTCGTAACTATTTTATAACGTAGAATTTTAAATTATTATTTTATGTATATGTGTAAAATACTTATACACAAAGTAGAATATACATTTTAGATTAATGACAACATAAAATATATTCGATTGGGTTATTATTAAAATAAATGCAACGTTTCCTGCTTATGGTGGGCGCCTTGCCCCACCCTACCTTATGTAAGTTATTGAACCAATAACGGGCGGTTAGTAACGTCATCGCATGTCTGACCTTATTGCCACTCGACGCACTGCCAAATCCCGTATTTACAGAACGTTCGATTATGACTTTTTAATAAATTTTTTATTTTATTTTTTAAATAAATAAAAACATATTGATAATCCATGCCAATGCACGCAAAATTGTCAACACATTATGAATTAATCATGTCCGTATTGCCTACCATCTGGCCACGGTCAGATCAAAACCAAGGCGCTAAAACGAACAGTTAATAAGTCATATTAAACAACAAAGGCATTTACATTTTTTGTTATCATTAACACAGAAATGTTTTATTTTAAAACTGTATTTGCAATATATGTTGATGATTAATTTATAGTCGCACCGTGGCAGCGCGCGGCGCTATCCAATAAATGTTAAAGCATTGTGGCTGACAAACATTGGCAAAACGCTATACTACGTCGTATACAATTAAAGAATTGAAGTCACTGTCGGACTGTTTCAGCTGTGACATTTTAAAGAGCTACATTTTCTGTGCGCGAATATTCCGGAAACCCCATAAACACTGGCTTGGCGCGTCTCCAAAACGGCGGACAAGCCGCTGTTCGACGTCGTGTTTTCAACCAATGGTAAGTGCACGCGCGTCATGGTCTTGTACTGATATACGGTCTTTGGTCACGTCAAACAATCATGGATAACAAAAAGAATGGCGGTGTTGTTTCTGTACACAGAAGAAGTGTCGATACGAATAGTTTTTGTAACGTTCAGTTCGTTGATGTATACATTTTCACATTTAGGTGTTGCGATGTGTTGTTTCTTGTAAACTCTGCACACACAAAAATGTACAAAAACACCAAACGAACCGTTTTGTTAAAATGCAGACGTGACCTTTAGCGCGATGTCAAACAAACTATAGATTACTTCAGCATGAAGACGTGTTCACTGTCACCTGAATTATATTTTAGTGCTTTCTCGAATTTGCCGCTACAAACAGGTGAGTTTTTAAAGTCATTTGTACCGACAGGACACATATAGCTTTATGCAGAAGGAACAACGCAAGTCAGGTATTGATTGAATTAAGCCAAATTAATGACATGCAATTTTATTGACTGTATATTGTTATAAATTGTTACATACACATCCATTGTGACAACGACAGCAAGCATGCCGGCCCCTGACTGCTAAGTACTACTGTCTACTACGTACAATTCATCATATGTGTGTGGGTCACTCCACCAATATATACACTATTCACCACATGTGTGGGGGTCACTCCGCCACCAGGTCACCCCAACTATACAATGTGACCGACCCCCACCAAACCGTTCGGTCAATCCCGCCACTGTCAGGGCTGCCATAACATCCTACTAGGGTATACGCATACTATGAGCAAATAATCAAGCATAAATCATGATATCTGAAGAAATCTGCCACTGTCAGTCTAAGCTTACCTGTTGCCATACACTACTAGGGCCATATATAGAGCTGCATCATTCATAACTGTTGAAATATTACCTTTTGGCTCCGCCACTGTCAGAGCCTAAGCCATATCTCACTACTAGTGCATTCCTAACTATTGAAACATTAGCTTTTGGCTCCGCCACTGTCAGAGCCTAAGCCATATCTCACTACTAGGGCATTCATAAATGTTGAAATAGTAGCTTTTGGCTCCGCCACTGCCAGAGCCTAAGCTATATATATATACACCAACCTGCTTTATGTCACAGACGACATACCTAGAGACTCCGCCACTGTCAGAGTCTCCGGTACATCTCCCGAAACCATAACCAGATTAGTTATGTTTCTTATGAAATACGAATATACTTCCTAAAGGTATCTGACGCCCATCTACCTGCAGCTCTAATCTGAGCATCCGATTCGCCCCTTAATGCAGCTGATGTTACTGCCCCAATTCTAAAGTTATGCCCTTTGAAAACCTTACGACTTAAACCACAAAACTCGAGCAGCCGCTTCAACAGTATATCAAACTCGCGTCGCAGCATCGGAGAACCATCTGCATATGAAAATAGTGAAGCCCTATCTGTACCTCTTAACACAAGAAATTCTCTGTGCAACTTAGCTGGATATATTGCAGTACCAATCATACACTGCCCATCTACCTGCAATGACTGAGGGCCATGTCTACTGCTGTGTTTAAAATATCGAAAAGAAATGGTGATCAAATCCCCATTCAAAGCTATATCTCTGAGCTGCAGGCAACCTTGCATCATTTTGTTAGAACGGGGGACCATCTCCCCTACCCGTGAGTGCGCTAATTAGACGAACTAGTATTGGCTGTGTCACTGGCAATCTGACATCAGACACCGTTCCAAGGTTGTGTGCCCCTGTTAAAAGCTTGGCAACAATAAAATTCTTAGCGGGGTCCTGCAAACCGTTAAGTTTATGAAAGTAAGCAATGGCAGAGATTGTAGAAATAATGGAAGCAGATGCATACCCTGCATTATGTAAATAAGCAATAAAACCCATTATCATGGCAACAGGCACAGGTAACCCAGGAACGGTGCCTAATGACTGGAAAAAGCCTACCAATTTTGCCCATGCTCGTTCGTATTGCGCTTTTGATGACGATGCCAGGGACGCATGCATCAGGACCTCAACAGTGTCCCTAAGGCGGCTGGGGAGACGTGGAATGGCACCATCGCTGGCTTGGAATTGACCCATGGAGCCAACGTCAGAAATTCGTGTATCTGGCAACGGGATAATTTGTCAGCCAAAGTATTGTCACGACCTGATATGTGACGAGCTGTGAAGTTAATATTGCGACGCAAACAAGACAGAATTAGCTTTCTTAACAACGCCATCACACATGGCTCCTTGGATGTTTGTTTATTAATTATAGCGACCAAGGCCTCATTATCAGTGAAAAAGCTCACACTATTGTTAGCCCAGGAACCTCCCCACGTCTCTACAGCCGCCACAATCGGGTACAAAGCAAGCCCTTTGGCTTATCGAGAGTCCGACCCTTTTATATATTTTTTTAAATGACGACTACTGCGTAAGTTTCATTGGTATTACATTGGCCCAACGAGTAATCCCTATGGTTTAGTGTTTAATTGACGTAATATAGGTGTTATTACATAGTTTACTATAAAAAAGTGATTATTAATTACCTCTCTGTTCAACCCCTTTCTGGTCGAATATATTCGCCGATTTGGGAATATAGGAATAGGTCAAGTGTCATATTTCTCTTCAACAATATGTGAAGAATTCATATTCAATTTAGCTGCGCTCACAATATGCCAATGCATAGTTTCTTATGTTCAGGGACCGTTTTTATTAATGCTGGCTAAACGAAGTTAACTTAACTGACGATTTTGTCACAGAATATTATCCTAAGCAACCGGTTTTTCTCACATAACACCTCTTCACGATCATTGCTCAACTGTCATTTGCAGTTAATGATAATTATATAAAACTAAGTGATACATTGATTACTCCCAATCGGTCAACAACATATTCGTTGTGTAAATTACATTTCTTCACCCTTGTTATTGCAACCTTCCGAGTTTACATGAAGCCGTTTAATTTCTGTGATACTAACATTAACGGATCATAATATACAAATATTCGAACGCAACCAACATGCCATATTGAACGCACACCCGTATATGGGCTACACTAGTAGGTATATATTGACCAGAGAACCGGTTCATCGGATCTCAGAGTTTCCGGCTCGTGATTGCCCGATTACAGATGTACACTCAAAACGAGATTTATAGATAATTACACAGTTATTTTCTGACCAAAATTTAGTCTTAGTGCAATTTGGTTCCTCCCTAGACGTATTGCTCATATATATTTCAGTTGCGTTTTTTGTGTGACCAAAAACAACAGCGTTACAAAATACGCCTCGCCGAAAGGGCGCCAAGACACTGCACCGAAATAATCCGGGGAGACCGAAAGATTTACCGGATTCACACATGCGCTCCTTCGCCTGCATGCAGTTTCACAATTAATAATACGAAGGTTTTGTAATAGTGCGACTTGGTTCCTCCCCAGACGTTTTTGTCATATAAGTTTCAGTTGCGTTTTTGTGTGTGAAAAAACAACAGCAGTGTTCAAGATGTGCCTTCCCGAAAGGGCAGCAAGACATCTGCGCAGAAATAGTCCGGGGAGATGTAGAGATGTACCGTATTCACATCTGCTTTTGTGCGGTCGCATGCAATTTCACAATTAATAATACGAAGGTGTTGACGTACAAAGAACAACACGGTGGAGACGCTATGTTTTCTGTTACTGTAATATCAACGGCGTTAAAGTTCACGTCGCTTGCTGGAACACGCATCTTAGTAGTCAATTCAAGACGTGTTGAAAAACGTCAAAAATACCTTCTCACCAAGCGACTTGTTACCGACATGAGCTGGTTTTGTGCCTCTTGAATAGCAGTCCGGCTTTAGCGTAAATCCTAGTTTACCGCGAATTTGTTAATAACATTGTGGTACCAGTTTTGATAAAACACCAAGACGTAATATATAAATTTAGTAAGCGAACGTACATGTGAATGGGGACCGTGATGGAATTATGTACTCTGTCATCAATATGTGCAGCGTTTCACCATGGAAAGCGCGTGTGCGATTTTTTATTTCCCTTTCAAAACGGATCAAATTTCATCATGTACTGCAATTCTAACATAAAACCATTATATCCAATTAGAATAAATAATGTAACGCTAATTTTGTGACGCTGTTGAATCCAATCCACCCCGTTTTAACGCTTCTAGTGAGACAGCTTAGCGCCAAAGTTTGATATCATCAGGACATGCTGGACAAAAGCACCACATTTTTTCCTGACAATCTATGTGCCATACCTTTTCATAATTTTATTGGAACCAAGTCATGTGACCTTTCTGGAGCCTGTTTCAGCCATTTAAAAACACATTTGGAAGAAAACATTGAAAAGTTATGTTTTTCAATAACATGCTCCGATTGTCGTGTAATTCGGGATCTATACATACTTTTGCTCGTTAATCACGAATCTTCTATCGGCTTTCCATTCCGAGCCATACTTGGGTCACCAGAGGTCAACAAATTGTTATTTTGCTTCATTTTAGCCTGTTCGCCACCGGATGCACGATGGTTTTAACTGATATGTAGTACTTAGAACTGACTGACTTGCAAAAGAACTAATCCAGATAACATTGCTAGTGTTTGGTAATTTGCTGAAATATAATCATCTATACAGGGATTCCAGTGATTACTTTGGATGCACCACTGTATTCACTGGCTAAGTTTGCCCAGTGGAACTGGCCTCAGACACATGGCGAGAACAAGAGTGTAAGCATGTTCGGAGGTCTCCATATTGAAATGGCAATGTGAAAAACATCTGGGGACTACTTGAAGGCCGCTGGGTGGACAACTGCACTGACCCAAGCAGGAATCGCCTCCTGTAGAACAGCTGACTCCATACTCAAGGCATCATACCTCACCAGGACTAGACATGCCCACCAAGTGAGTGCTCTGATTCTGGCGAAACCCCAACACGATGCCTCCACACACACTATGACTGAAGGATTACACGACGAGAGGGCCAAAGAAACGTGGAGACTAGATGATCATTGGGATACCATCCTCAAGATGGAAATACTTAGTCTGATTTTCGTGCGGGCAAACCCAGAACGAACAAGACTTCCCCTTGTATGTGGAATCACTGAAGGCTTTGGTGGGTTGGTTCTTTTCCCTTGACCATCAGAACTATGACATGTGGATTCCCGTACACATACAAGACACGGAGAGCCTACCTCCAGCCATCCAAAACGAATTCAAAGACAAAGACCACTGGGTTGTTTCAAAGACATCTAGACGATTCTCATCCATATCAATCGACCAGGCTCACGAGCAAAATAATGACCTGGTGAAGGGTACACGGGGTGCAGTGGGACCGACAGAGAATCCTTCAGCTTTCAAGAAGTGGATGATAGCTGGACCTGAGCAAGCACGACTTCTTCAAGAGTTTGAGGAGGAGTTTACCTCAGAAGAAGAAAATAAAAAAAACACTACAAGGAGTGACTGTCAACACAGAAGACTTTCAAAGAGTAAACATTTGGTCTTGTTCAGGCTATCTCGCTCGGAGATGAGCAATCCTTTCCTAGATGCCAGCTCTGAACTGTTAACAATGGCCACTCGGAATGTCCTCAACGTGTCTGTTGTGAAAACAGTCCGTATCGTGGAAACAGTGGGCAGGGAGCAATACAACGCTTACCGTCAATCAGTACTAACTGACTGTAAACGCTTGATCTATCCATTAGCCTATCAAGAAAAACTCACTGTTTAGTTGTCCAACACCGAAGGCAAATACCAAGCAGGCAGGGCAGATCTCACTGCTGAAGGATGACGTGTCACTCTTCTCCAGATTATAGTCATGTAGAATAGGGATGGAGACATGGGAACCTTCTTCAAGCATGGCAATCACCCTTATCCTCCATCTCTCTCCGACAGAGGTAAACTACGACAAAGGAAGAAGTCGGATTTGCTAAGCATTCTGACCCAGGAGACAGATGAGCCACATGCAGAACCTCCTAGATCATTCGGTGTGAAAATTCGTGATGGTGCTGCTGTTGTGCACCTCCTGCCAAGCATTAACATCGCCACATTTGATGAATAAAACTGTCGCGTATTTCTTCCACACATCATGCAGCAGTTAGGGACCTCATCAAGAGTTGACGTGGTCTGGGACACGTATGTATCCAGCAGCATCAAAGAGTCAACCAGGGAGGAACGTGGCAAAGGAACCAGAAGGAAGGTTGCTGGTCAAAATATTAAGGTTCCAGGGAACTGGGCAGATTTCCCATGTGACACCACCAATAAGCAAGAACTCTTTGCATTCCTTTCCAGCAAGGTTGTGGCTGCCGAGTGCAAAGAAGACAAACGGATCTTCGTTACATCTGGCAGCACAGTTGTCAGCAGAAGCACCATCCACTGCATGTCGAAGTGTGACCACGAGGAAACGGATACAATAATACTTTTTTTAATATCCACTTGCAAGATGCCATGGAGAGTGGTTCTAACATCTGCTTGGTGCACACTGTGGACACTGATGTAGTCGTAATCCTCATCGGCAAATTCCACGCCTTCGTCATAAAAAATCCACTTGCAGACATCATCTGGGTTGATTTTGGCACTGGGAAGAACTTCATGTACCTACATATCAATGCCATCTGCCATGGGCTTGGCACAGATACATCCACAGCCCTTCCACAGTTTCACAGGGTGTGATACAGCGTCATCATTCCATAGAAAGCGGAAGAAGTCAATATGGGAAGCTTGGAATTCCTACCCTGAGGTTACCCAGGCACTCAATCGACAGTGGACTCCCAACACTTCCAATCACTGGAGCGATTCACAGTCGTTATCTATGACAAGACAAGCACTCTGGAATTTGTGAATGAGGTACGGAGAGAGTTGCTCTGCAAGAAGAACATTCCACCTACTCAGGAGGCTTTGCTATAACATTCGAGGCGCGTTGCCTACCAAGCTGGAATCTGGACGACATATGAAATGATCAAACAGCAAACTCCAGAAGGGATGGACATTCGAAACAGAGAGCAAGACCTGGTTTCCTGTGTGAAGCACACTACTGATGGCCTTTAAAGCATGCAGTCAACTGGTGAAGTGTGGGTGCAATGAACAATAAACGATAACCTGGGAATGTAAACACGTTGTAATGTGAAGCCAAAATTGCTACTTATATTCTTTCTTCGTGTACACAGTATGTCGTACAACGTTCGTTGGACATGGGATCAGAGTGGGGTACGATCAGAGCGCCACTTTTTGCGGGAGTTATATACGGCAACACGGGTTGGACGTAAGACCTATATCTAAAAACAAAAATACTCCATGTAAGTCACGATGTTCACCAGTAGTAGGTAGAAATCGTGAGCGCATTCCGTTATCCATCGGAGAATGAGCAAAAAGTAGTTCCGATTTCCCATGTTAAAAGACAGGAAAATAGTTCCGGTTGCACCGGTGGAACTGACGGATCACGATGTATACCCCATGTAAAAAGATATGGGCTAAATCCTATGTTAAAAGATAGGAATTTCGGTGAATTTGGAATGTTGGGTAAGTTAACTGTTTTGAATTGTCTTTTGACTTTGCTGATACGTACATGATCGCCTATTTTTAGGCAAGTTTTGACTTTACTGTGTCCTTCATTTCCGTACAACCTTTGCTAAACCTCTGCTTGTTAAATCAGAAAGGAATAGTAAAAAGCAGTATAGGAGAAATTTCCACAAAGGAAGGTATAAGGACATGAAGAAATATTTAGCAAAGATAGACTGGAATAACACACTGAAGAATAAGACAGCAACAGAATGCTGGAATATCTTAAATAGTGAAATTAAGTGCATAGTCAATAAATTTGTACCTTTCAAAAAACAAGGGAAACGGTCTAAAAAGAAACACATCGAAAGAAGCCATTAGAAAAATTAAGTATAAACAAATGATGTGGAAGTCATATAGATGTACTGGAAATGATGAAGACTACAACATTTATAAAGAAGCACTTAATCAAGCTACAGCTGAAATTAGAAATTCAAAGAGAAGCTATGAAAAAAAATTAGCTAGTAATTTAAAACATGACAGTAAGAGTTTTTATGCGTATATTCGAAGCAAACAGAAAGTTCAGGATAAGGTCGGTCCTCTTGAAGATAGTGCTGGAAATACAATATCAGAGGGATTCTTAATGGCAGAAGACCTGAATGAGTATTTTAGTTCAGTGTTTACCAGGGAAGATATTAGTTCACTGCCAGTACCAGAGGCTAAGTTCAAGGGGGCAGATTCAGACTATTTAGGACAGTTAGTTGTAACCTCGGAAATGGTAGCTAAGAAAATAAGGGCTATGAAGGATAATAAATCACCTGGAGTGGACGGGATTCCGCCCAAACTACTATTGGAAATTGTAGAACAAATTAGCGTACCGCTTGCAACAGTTTTCAATTTGTCATTAGAAGAGGGAGTGGTTCCTTTAGAATGGAAAGAGGCAAATATTATACCGTTATTTAAAAAAGGTTCGAGAAACAAGTCAGAGAATTATAGACCAGTGAGTTTAACATCAGTGATTTGCAAATTATTAGAAAGACTAATTAAAGATCACATGGTGGATTTTCTTGTTAAACATAACTTGATAAACCCATCTCAACATGGGTTTTTAAAAGCGAGGTCATGCTTAACAAATATGTTATGTTTTTTGGAAGACATCACTAGGTGGGTAGATGAGGGATCACCAGTAGATATCATCTATTTAGATTTTCAAAAAGCTTTCGACAAAGTACCACATCAAAGATTACTCCTTAAGCTAAAGGCCCATGGCATAGGAAATGGTATAATAAACTGGATAGAAAAATGGCTGAATGACAGAAGACAACGTGTAGTAGTTGATGGGGAGGCTTCAAACTGGAAATCGGTATTGAGTGGGGTACCACAGGGATCAGTACTAGGACCTATATTATTCTTAATATATATCAACGATTTGGACGATGATATAACAAGCAAGGTGTTAAAATTTGCGGATGATACAAAAGTGTTTAGAAGGATTAAAAGTGATGGAGACAGACAGCATTTACAAGATGATCTTGATAGGTTGATCAAATGGTCTGAAAAGTGGCAAATGCTGTTCAATTTTGGGAAATGTAAATGCCTCCACACAGGTCATGGGAATGAAGAGGTAAAATATAAAATGGGGGGTACTGTTCTAAGTACTACTGTAAAAGAAAAGGACTTGGGGTTAACCATTAGTGCTGATATGAAGGTTTCAGAGCAGTGCGGAATTGCAGCGTCAAAGGGAAATCAAATCCTTGGATTAATTAGGCGAAATATAGCGTATAAGAAAAAAGAATTAATAGTACCGCTGTACAAAACAATAGTGAGGCCTCATTTAGAATATTGTATACAAGCATGGAGGCCATATCGCAAGAAGGACATAGATATGCTAGAAAGAGTACAGAGGAGAGCGACTAAAATGATACCAAATCTGAGGGATCTTAGTTACGAAATACGCCTAAAAGAATGTGGTTTAACAACATTAGAGACCAGGAGATTGAGAGGAGATCACATAGAAGTGTTTAAAATATTGAATGGTTATGAAAATATTGATAGAAACATTTTTTTCTCAGTTAAGAAAAATAGAAGGACCAGAGGACATGAAGCTACATTAGTAAAGGAGCAGTGTAGATTAGATATAAGAAAGTTCTCATTCTCACAAAGGACTGTAAATGAATGGAACAGATTATCTCCTGATTGTGTTGGTGCTAGTAGCGTGAATATGTTTAAAAATAAAATCGACACACACCTTAAAAAGGCGGGATACATGTAGATAAAAAGTATTGGACTCTCGATAAGCCAAAAGGCTTCCTTGTCCACCTGCCATCCAGAGTAATTTTCTGGATGGCAATCTTGTTAAATCTCTTGTTAAATCTTGTTTGATCACGTTCACTTCTGACAGCGCCATGGCAATAGTTCTATGATAAGTGTCGTTGTACGAATCCACTAGGTGGTGTAATACATCTAAGTACTTTAACGTCTGGTTTTTCGTGAAATACCTCCACAGTGTCTTCATAGACGATTGAATCGCTCGACGATACACGCCTTGGTCTCTTCGTTGTGTGTCATCATTTTTTAAATATATTTCTCTTTCAGAAACTCTTGCAGTTCTGCATGTATTCAAAATCTCTTTTCCTTTTTTCTTTTGCAATGCCAGTGGTCCGTCGTTGTCCTTTAACAACCGACGAAATGCTGTCGCGAGTGTTCTTCAAAGGAACAGACCACGCTTTCTTTTAGAAGACGTCTATCACGGTCAAAATGACAAAAAAACGTGACATGTCCACCAGATCGACCACGCATTGTTGATTTATACCACCCACTACGACACGTCGACGTCTGAAATGATATGTCGTCTGTTTGTGTAAGGTGTAAGTGTCTTGTTCCGACAACCACCGATTCACCTCTTTCGACGACATAAGTAAAGCACGACGCATGGCATCGACGTCTCCATAACTTCCGGTTAGTTTCGTGTCGTAGTAAATACGTTTCAAACCATCGCGTGAACGCGTCGTATTCTTACCTACGCGAGAAGACATGATATAATAATGCTGTCGTGTCGTGCAAGACTACTAATACGTTTCCCAACGCAAGTGTTGCAACGGTGTCGCCGAATGAGCTGCGTCTTCGACGATGACTGTCAAACGGACTGGTTTTTTCCTTTGACATGTCATCGTCCACTGACGCTGTCTGCATATAAAACCAACGATCGGGGTTACCCACTAAATCCATCGGCGTGTTCACATCCTTAAGACTACGAGCGAAGGTTTTCCATCCAACCGGTTCAAATGACTTCCGCTTTCTCAGCACGTCGTTCACAAGGTCTACGATGTTACTTCCGGGAACCGCCACATTTCTGTACACCATTTTGTCACGATCGTTCCACCCACCTTGTGGCACCTTTCATTTTATTGAGGAGTCGTCGTGCTTTCTGCTTCATGGCTTTCGGCACGCTGTCGATGATTTAATTTTCATGATTTGATTTTCGGTAGGGGATTCTACTTTGTTTTCGTCTTTGCTGGGAACTTTGTCAATGGCCATACGCAGAGGTTCCTGCATACGCTTGTCGGAAAGATCGCTGTACTGGCTCAACACCTGCTTACACAACACGACCTTTTCCCTCTTGTCTATATCACGTCGTTCGAATATATCTCGCATTTCGTCATCGAGTCGTCGCAACACAATCCCTATAGGATTGGTCGAAGGTCATTGCAGTTGAATGTTTTCCAAAATACGGGGATCGACCAGCGCGATTTTCTTTGTATACTCCATGGTCGTGTAGTTACGACTGCAACAACTTCGTCACCAACGGGGCTAGAAGGGACGTAGCTAATGGAGCTAATGGAGCCACGAGGAAAAACACCTTTCTGTAGAAAATGTTTACTCTTGTGGAGACCAGTTTTCCTTGGGATCAAAGTTCTGAGTTCCTTCTTCTACCGGCGCAGTTCAGTCTTGTAACCTTTCTTTAGTGGTGCCCTTTTAATATGTTCTGTGCACACTCGCACAGACTGCACCAGATCGGGTTTTCCCTTGTCGATGATGGCTCTAGCTAAACAGGGTCCGCTTTAGCCAGGAGACAAAGGCACAACGCGTTTCTCTTCACTCTCACCGACATGTCGAATGACGATTGTCACGGCGTGTTTCTATTTATATCTTCGGAAGGTAGGCATAATGTATCTTGCATGCTTCCGGTACGATATTAGTATGCAGGTGCAAGTGTTCCGGTGTGGCCTGTTTGAGGTCGACGATCAAATAGCCGTGTGGTGCGGAAGTTGCGTCTCTGAAAGCTTCTTGCATGTATGTTATGCGATCAAGATACATGAAGCAGGTGATGACGAAGTTACTTCAAGAAGTGATTCCAGATTTTCATGATATTGTCTGCACAGCTTATGTTGTCTGGTCAAACCCAATGTTAGGTTCTTGAAAAAAGTTCTGCAGAAACATTTCGCAAGTCTTTTTCCTTTATTCTGTTCGGGTGCTATTTTAGTGGATCAGTACACCGTCTGCACAAATTTAAGTCATTAGAAGACATGATGGTTACAGGCTGACTAAATAGTTATTTCATAGGAGTTTCTGTAGTAGCATTCACATGTGCAATGAATATGCACGAGTCTCATATATTATCTCTCAGTCAAATGAAACTGCAATCATCACACATGAAGCTGAGCAATTGTCAATACAATTCAATTTGTAATGCTTACCATTTGTATTATGCAATCAAATGTGTTCATTTGTAATATTTAAATGTTGCTCTATTTGCCACCAATCACATAAAATTACAGACAAAGTAGACATGTACATGTGCATGATCTAGTCCCTCTGGTGGCTTATTGCATAACAATAATCCCTGGTGTATTGAATAACAATTATATAATTACTAAGCATTTATATATGTATTTACACAGCAGAGGTAGTATTGTGTCTTTGAAGTCAGTTATCCTGTGCCATCCTGGTGCAATTTGTCATCCCCGGATGTACTCAATTTGATGTATTTCTGAACATTATTATTTTCCCACTGTAATATTTTAAGGGATATTTCTGCAATAGTATATGATACTGTATTAAAAAAAATCTAAGAACAAGTTTTTTGGGTATCTGAGGTCGAAGGTCAAACTTTGAAAAAATATATTATTTTTATTTACATTACACCTGTGTGTGCTTCTTTGTTGGCTTTCCAATTATGTATCGCGTGCTTTTCTATCTTTATTAACAGCAGAGTTATGGGCATTATTGTAACATTAAGTATGCAAATCAGGTCAAAGTTCAGTTACCTATATAATCAATAATATTTGACCTAGCTTTTTTCTAATTAGATATTCTCATGTGAGCCAACAACTGTGCTAAATTTAATCACAATTGGAGTCGGATGATGCAAAAATGGCCTAAAAGTTATTGATTTTACATGGAATGACCCAATGATATGTCAACACAAATTCAATGATAGTTTGTTTTAACCGTTATTGTGAACATATCATTTTAAAATAGTTCAGAACCATTGTTTCAATGGGTCGAAGCGAAACCTACAATGAATGTACCTAAACAATATCATCCATCATCCGTCCATCCATCTATCCATTAGTAGAGGTTCAATGGTTAGCATCTTTACCATCATTGTTTAGGAAGCCACCCTTGCTCTTGCACAATGCCGTGCAATGAAGGCCTGCCCTGCAGCACTTGCAATTGCCCTTGCACGTTTCATGCAGCCACCATGTAGGAGGAGAGCACAAGCCATACTTGCGTCGGCGAGAGTGTTCCAGAAAGGAAGCCATTGCTTGCTGCACTCATCGTGTTCCCAGCCGTATTGACCAAAGACAGGGATTGCCTGGCGGCAAGCGGTTGACCGCTTCCAGATGAAACAGGCTTGGAACAAGTACCTCTTGATATGCTCGAAGAGAGCAGCCTGGGTCAGCGACGACTCCCATCCCATTGGAGAATAGATGTTGCCTTGCATTGTTGACTGTTGCAGAGCGACACTTCTTGCTAATGAGCACATCAAATCGCTCAATGCACTGCATGTGAACTGAGTGAAGGACAACGGATCTGCAGTCAGCTAGATCATCGTCTCTCTAAGGTGTAATTTCGTTCACCCTACTTTGATTGTGTCTTTCGGACGAGACACTATAAGTCGTCGGTTTCTTCTGTACGGTGTCTATGTCACGGGAAGTGAAAGATCCCACACAGGGATATAGAAAAAACCTGTCGTGGACTCACTGAGCGGTGGTCTCATTTCTATAAAAAATATGACAATATTGGACAACTGCTCGACGGATGGTCATAAATGGAAGAAGAATCACACCTTGTGATATGACATGTTTTTAGAATTATGGATATGTGTTCGCAGGATACAGTTACGCATTAAGCATCTGAAAATGTTATTTGATTAATGCTTGAGAAATGCTTGCTCCAGCAGATTGACCGTCTGGACGCATCACTCCATCTCAATGGTAATATTTTAGCTCATGGTTTCAATACGTCTAATGTTGATACAGGATAACATCGTTGACAGGTGTCGTCGACTTTAGCGGATACCTCGTGCATCATGAACACTTCATTATTTGATCTAACGAATATGTCGAATACATGCACATTGTCCACAAGGTATCTGCTGAATTTCGTGATAATACAAAATGCTTTGCGTGTGTAATTGTAGTTCTGATATTAAACGCACATCCAGGCTCTCCAAAAACCTCGATTTGCACTCCTCTTGAGGTCCGCCAAAAAGCACCTTCAGGTTATAGAAAAACTGCAAAGATAAATGCACACCCCTTCACTTTATATTGGGGGGCTAAATTATCTTCTCCCCCAACAAACTATTGTGTGCGTACGTGCTACCTCCTTTTGTTTGTTGCCCAATATAGCAACCCCGAATAGGAGGTTCGGGAGGGGTTCGTCTTGTAGCGAGGTGACGCAGTGTCTAGAGCACTGGACTCTCAATCGAGAGTACACGGGATCGAATTATGTGGTCCCGTGTCGAACTTTGTATAAATGAGTACCTGTTGGATATTTGTGAGTGAATAGTATTCGCGCATTAACTGCAGCGTGGCTGAATTCTTCACCGAGAAGTCGAGATGGTGTTCGATAGAAGAGAATTAAAGTGTAAAGCGCTTTGACAAGTCCTGAGGACATAGACGTGGGAACAGGGAGGACAAAGGGGGCAGCTGCCCCCCTGGAATTTCTGTGGGGGGCAGACATGTGGTGCTTTCCAAAAAAATTTCGTCACCACGCCGCCTATTATTGGAGGGGGGTAGAAAACAATGTTTGCCCTCCAATTGCACACACCTAGCTTTCACAGTCTACAAAAATACACATTAATCGTCTCATAAAATTTACATTTCTACCCGCCATTGACGCTCGCCACAAAAACAAACATTCATGTTCACATTTAATGGGGGGGGGGGCAGAACCATATGCCTGACCCCTGAGAAATTCCAGGGGTAGCTGTCCCCGCCCCCTCCCGTTCTCGCGTCTATGCATTAATATGTTATGACATTTCACACTAACTATTTATTCCCGTTGCCTAATTGGTTCCAACGATTACGAACTTTAGATGATTACCAAAGGTAACTTGTGTACTTGGGTGATAAAATATAATAACGGTAGTGTTTTGACATTGGGTATAGTGTCTTGAGAGTGCGTTGGGATTATGTTTTGAACTTAACAGTAGTGTTTTGAAGGTACGCTCCTCGAGGTAGATGATAAACAGCACTGGGCTGAGGCTGTCACCTTGAGGGGTGCTTATTGTTGTCACGAATGACGGACCTTCATCGACCGATATGCGTGGTTAGTCTACGACTTTTATGACCAAACTTGGGTCATATTGGAACAAATTGCAACAGACGCAAATCTTACAGTTTTGAAAGCAAGCATATATCCTAGATAACATATCAAAAGTAAACAGCTAAAAAAATTAGGGAACATTGTCAAAATTAAGCAAGTTTATATTGGGACCCCCATCAATAGCTTTTACCTGCGATTTTGTAACGATTTTACTTTCGGGACAAAGAATGCGCAAGATAATGTTTCTGTAAACCTCAAGAAATCCAGATGCCTGTATGTAAATACGCACAAATTATATTCAGAGAACAAAACAACATACATAGACATTAAAATAGTTTAACATTGCATTAGGTTTTCAATGAAATCCTTATTGGTATCAAAATATACACGAATTACTTGTCCAATTCGTCTCATACATAACATGATTATGGTCAGCGTAATTATAAGTATGTTACTCTCATGAGCATGTATCGTACATGTAACATAGCGCAAGTACATCTAACAGGGAACATTGTGTATAATAATTATAATGACCCCTTGATATAAGGTCTACTTATAAATACATGAATCTAGCTGATTAGCTTAATTGAGAGAAAATTTATGTATTCTCTCCCATGTAACGTGATTATAATCTGCATTACCATATGAATATCCTTCTGTCATGAACATTGACCGTATACGTAACATAACACAAATTCATTTTATCATTGCGCATAATAATTATAATGAACCCTTCCGTGTAAGGCCAACACATGTACATACGTGCATCTCAAGAACCCAAGAAAGTAAGTACTTATATATCGAAGTACCCAGTCCTTTGGACTGCTCAAAGCGCTTGATCCTTTACTCCTGACAGTCTTGTTTAATCGAATACCATCGAGACTTCTCTGGGAAGCATTCCGCCACTCTGCAGTTAATGCGCGAAGACTATTCGTACACAAATATCCATCACTGTCTACGCCCAAGTAATCAGTCATATAGCTGAGAGAACTGGAGCAACGTAGAGTGAACGAACTTTCCTAGGTTCGACACGGCGGCACATGATTCGAAACCGAGTTCTCTCGATTGATAGTCCACTGCGCTCCACACACAATCTCAATTGAGGTAAAATCGCTGTATTACGTAGTCACTAATATCACATGCAACTGACGATCATTAGTCTCATCATTCGAATTTCCGACTCTTCAAGAACGGTTGGAAGTATCTCCATCAGCTTGTTTCGTCTGATGTATCAAATGCTCGACTCATGTCTATGCGAAGAATATAGACTGCGAAGCAATATTCCTGTGCCTTGGCACACAACCACCGGTACATGAACACTACATCAGCCGTACTTCGACTTTGAAATCCACATTGATCAGACAAAAGGAACTCGTCGACTTTCGATGCGATTCGAGAGAAAATCACAAGCGACGGGGTTTTGCGTGTTCACTGACCCTTGCACCAAACTCGACAGGATCTATGATTAGTCGACCTTCTTCGTCATGTATCGTGGCCTGACTGTAATGTTTACGAGATAACATCCTGCCTGCGCGGAACATCTTGGCCCCATTTGCCGTCTTTTGATTTTCGTCACAATTTAGAATTGTCCTTGCAGATGATCTCGAATCTGTGAAAATACATTTGTGTGTCCTACAATATGTAGGCTTACAACTTCTTATTTTCATAATGTTAGGCTACAGGAAACACAATATCATGAAGTTGCATAACAATATCATAGGCGCGGTAGGTGGGCTGAGGTTCGCCAAAATTACCCACCGTCAGGCTCACCAAAAACATCGACCTGCACCCACCCTTTAGGAATGCCAATAAAACCACATCCAGGCTCTCCAAAAACCTCGATTTGCACCCCCCTTGAGGTTCGCCAAAATTACCCACCGTCAGGCTCACCAAAAACCTCGACCTGCACCCACCCTTTAGGAATGCCAATAAAACCACATTCAGGCTCTCCAAAAACCTCGATTTGCACTCCCCTTGAGATTCGCCAAAAAGTACATTCAGATTTACAAAAACCTTCAAACTGCACCGATAAATGCACACCCCTTCCCTTTACATTGGGGGCTAAAATTACCTTCACCCCCAACAAACTATTTTGTGCGTACGTGCTACCTCCTTTTGTTTGTTGCCCAATATAGCAACCCCGAATAGGAGGTTCGGGAGGGGTTCGTCTTGTAGCGAGATGACGCAGTGTCTAGAGCACTGGACTCTCAATCGAATTATGTGGTCCCGTGTCGAACTTTGTATGAATGAGTACCTCATTGGATATTTGTGTGTGAATAGTCTTCGCGCATTAATTGCAGCGTGGCTGAATTCTTCACCGAGAAGTCGAGATGGTGTTCGATTGAAGAGGTCTGCCAGGGATTAATGTGTAAAGCGCTTTGAGCAGTCCCGAGGACTGAATACATCGCGATATAAGAACTTACCTTTACCATTACCTTTTTAGAAGGGCAGGGGCATAAAAAGAGAATTCCCGGTCAAAAAGTACGCCCTCTCTCCAAGGAATGACACTAGGTCTATATTCACATCATGCAATGACTCTGTATCTTGTGAGATAATCCTTCTTCGGTGAGTAAGGCGTACATTTCGATCGGGAATTCGTTTTACGTGGAATTCGAAAACAATGGTGCTTGTCAGACTCCCAAAATATATCACCTTTATATTTGCATGTATAAATCATGTACACATTTCATTGTAGAGCTCACAGTAAAAATTGATAACCATGTAGTTGAAAGACGAAGTTGGGTGCGTGTTCAAGCGAGGTAAATTACCGTACGTTCGTTACGGGAGCTTATTCGACTATAAAAAAACATAACGTGCGCGTTTCGTGAGCGTCACGTCCCACGATAAAGGAAATTGGGCTATACTGAGCGTTCAAACGCATTTTTATTAACAGTTTTTTTAATGCAAACAGCCACTTCTGGTGGCCAGTTTTGACGACAAGCTGATGTATACTGCTGTAAAACGGTGTAATGCCCCGGAAAAGTAGGCAGTCACACGGACTAGTAACTCAGAAAAATTACTGACCCGACGGCAAAGTCATTGATTTGTTGCCTACTGAGTTGGATAGGCTTACATGCTTGTAATATATGAAAAGCAGACTGCTGCCCTGATGTGAAACCCTCGCGCCGATGCCAACAGTATTGATACTGATGAGAATAACAGCATCCTTGTTCAGGAGAGTGTAAGACCACTTGTTTATTGTCATTTCTATATTCCTGCAAGGTGTTAAATTGGCGCGTTCCATGTTTACAGGAACAGTTTAGATAATACATGTAAAACGAGTTCAAGGGAAATCAAATCCTTGGATTAATTAGGCGAAACATAACGTATAAGGAAAAAGAGCTAATAATACCGCTGTACAAAACAATAGTTAGGCCTCAGTTAGAATATTGTATACAAGCGTGGAGGCCATATCATAAGAAGGGCATAGATATGCTGGAAAGAGTACAGAGGATAGCAAATAAAATGATACCAAAACTGAGGGATCTTAGTTACGAAATACGCTTTAAAATGCGGCTTAACAACACTAGAGACCAGGAGATTGAGAGGAGATCAGATAGAAGTGTTTACAATATTGAATGGTTATGAAAATATTGATAGAAATATTTTTTTCTCAGTTAAGAAAGATAGAAAGACTAGAGGACATGAAGTTAGCAAAGGAGCAGAGTAGATTATATATAAGAAAGTTATCATTTTCACAAAGGACTGTAAATGAATGGAACAGATTATCTGCTGATTGTGTGGGTGCTAGTAGCGTGAATATGTTTACAAATAAAATCGACACATACCTCAGAAGGGCGGGATACACATAGATAAAAGGGTCGGACTCTCGATAAGCCAAATGGCTTCCTTGTCCACCTGCCACCTAGAGTTAATTCTCTGGGTGGCAATCTTGTTAAATCTTGTTAAATCTTGAGTGTCATCGAAAATTAAGTTAGATCAAGTAGTACCTGCCAATATCTGTTTCATGTATTGACAGAACATGTATCCCTTACTGTTAATATGCCATTGCCTTGACAACAACATTGCATTACTTATGGTAGTTGTATAAAGAAAACAACTAAACACGATATATATAGACAGAGCCGGTAGAGTGAAGACAGAGGCTGTGAGATTGTGACAAAGGCGGTGGGTCGGTGACAGAGACGGCGTAGAGATTACAGAGGCGGTTGAGTGATGATAGAGGCGGTAGAGTGGTGAAAGAGACGGTGGGGTAAGACAGATGCAGTGGAATGAAGACACAATCTCACAGCCTCTGTCATCACTCAACTGCATCTGTCATCACTCCACCGGCTGTGTCTTAAACCACCGTCTCTTTCACCACTCCACCGCCTAAATCATCACCCCACCGCCTCTGTCACCACCACATCGCTTCTATTACCACCCCACACCTTTGTCACAACCTCACCGCCTCTGTCATCACCATACCGCCTCTGTCACCACCCCACCGCGTCTGTCACCGTCCCACTGCCTCTGTCTTCACTCCACCACATCTGTCTTACCCCCACCGTCTCTTTCACCACTCTACCGCCTTTATTATCACCCCACTGCCTCTTTAATCACTACACCGCCTCTGTCACCACGCCACCGTCTCTGTCTTCACCCTACCGCCTTTGTCACCACCCAACCGTGTATGTCACCGCCTCACTGCCTCTGTCTTCACACTACCGCCTCTCTGTCAACGCCTCACCACGCCTGTCACAACCTCACAGCCTCTGTCATCACTCAACTGTCTCTGTCATCACTCTACCGCGTCTGTCATTACGCCACGGCCTCTGCATCACCCACCGCCTCTATCACATCTCCACCATCTCTGTTATCACCCCACCGCCTCTGTCAACACTCTACCGGCTCTGTCAGCACCCCACTGCCTCTGTCAACACTCTACCGGCTCTGTCTCACCCCACCGTCTCTGTCTTTACTCCACCGCCTCTGTCTTTACTCCACCGCCTCTGTCATCACCCACCGCCTCTATCATAACTCCACCGCCTCTGTCATCACCCCACCACTTCTGTCATAACATCACCACATCTAGCACCACCCCGCCGGCCCTGTCACCGCTCCACTGCCTCTGTCGTCACTCTACCGCCTCTTTGTTATCGCCTCACCACGCCTGTCACCACCACACCGCCTTTGTCACAATCTCACATCCTCTGTCATCACTCAACTGCCTCTGTCATCACTCCACCGGCTGTGTCTTAAACCACCGTCTCTTTCACCTCTCCACCGCCTCTATCATCACCTCACCGCCTCTGTCATCACTTCACCGCCTCTTTCACAACCACACCGCCAATTTCACCAATCTACCGCCTCCATCATCACCCCACCGCTTCTGTCACCGCCCCACCGCCTCTGTCATCACTCTACCGGCTCTGTCATCACCCCACCGCCTCTGTTATCACTCTACCGGCTTTGTCACCACCCCACCGCCTTTGTCACAATCTCACATCCTCTGTCATCACTCAACTGCCTCTGTCATCACTCCACCGGCTGTGTCTTAAACCACCGTCTCTTTCACCACACTACAGCCTCTATTATCACCCCAACGCCTGTTTTAGTCTTTGTTATTTTTTAATATTTTATTTAAAAAACTGTGATGTATTTGTCTGTGTCTTTTTAATATGTGGGTCCATAAGTGCATGTATTTCATTAGTTTTTGATTACTTGTCGAGGAAAATAAACTGGACATTGGAATATGAGATTACAAAGTATGCATTTCTGCCAAAATCACACAATTGATGAGACATGACTTACACAGTTATTTTTTGTTTGTGTACAAAATAGACCTGTGCGACTTAATACCTGGTACGCTGTGGCAGGTCACGTATGAAGTGTTTAGGATATTGATCGGTTATGAACCTTTACGTAGAACTACTAATTCTCCAGAACAAAGTAGTGTTTGTGGCATTTTCACTAGATGATGGTCCAAGAATTGTTATTTGAATTAAACTAGATACACATTAAAGAGAACTTAGTCTGCTGCAAGTGTATGCACCTACAAGGGTTACTTGATATTATGTAGGCACATAGGACGTCACGCCAGGGCAATCACATATGTAATGAAATAGTAAATTAAGCAGCAAGAAATAAACTTACTTTGGAGCAAATGTTTAAACAAAATAAGTTTATTTCTTGCAGTCTAATGGAATCTTGGAGCCATGAACAGTATTATATTAATGAACTGGGAAGTAATGTATTGTGTGTTGCTGTGGTTGTAGCCATGAACTGGGATGTAATGTATTGTGTGTTGCTATGGTTGTATGAACCTGGAAGTTATGTATTGTGTGTTGCTGTGGTTGTAGCTATGAACTGGGATGTAATGTATTGTGTGTTGCTATGGTTGTATGAACCTGGAAGTTATGTATTGTGTGTTGCTGTGGTTGTAGCTATGAACTGGGATGTAATGTATTGTGTGTTGCTATGGTTGTATGAACCTGGAAGTTATGTATTGTGTGTTGCTGTGGTTGTAGCCATGAACTGGGATGTAATGTATTGTGTGTTGCTATGGTTGTATGAACCTGGAAGTTATGTATTGTGTGTTGCTGTGGTTGTTGCTATGAACTGGGATGTAATGTATTGTGTGTTGCTATGGTTGTATGAAACTGGAAGTTATGTATTGTGTGTTGCTGTGGTTGTAGCTATGAACTGGGATGTAATGTATTGTGTGTTGCTATGGTTGTATGAACCTGGAAGTTATGTATTGTGTGTTGCTGTGGTTGTAGCCATGAACTGGGATGTAATGTATTGTGTGTTGCTATGGTTGTATGAACCTGGAAGTTATGTATTGTGTGTTGCTGTGGTTGTAGCTATGAACTGGGATGTAATGTATTGTGTGTTGCTATGGTTGTATGAACATGGAAGTTATGTATTGTGTGTTGCTGTGGTTGTAGCCATGAACTGGGATGTAATGTATTGTGTGTTGCTATGGTTGTATGAACCTGGAAGTTATGTATTGTGTGTTGCTGTGGTTGTAGCAATGAACTGGGATGTAATGTATTGTGTGTTGCTATGGTTGTATGAACCTGGAAGTTATGTATTGTGTGTTGCTGTGGTTGTAGCTATGAACTGGGATGTAATGTATTGTGTGTTGCTATGGTTGTATGAACCTGGAAGTTATGTATTGTGTGTTGCTGTGGTTGTATCCATGAACTGGGATGTAATGTATTGTGTGTTGCTATGGTTGTATGAACCTGGAAGTTATGTATTGTGTGTTGCTGTGGTTGTAGCTATGAACTGGGATGTAATGTATTGTGTGTTGCTATGGTTGTATGAACCTGGAAGTTATGTATTGTGTGTTGCTGTGGTTGTAGCCATGAACTGGGATGTAATGTATTGTGTGTTGCTATGGGTGTATGAACCTGGAAGTTATGTATTGTGTGTTGCTGTGGTTGTAGCCATGAACTGTGAAGTTATGTATAGTGTGTTGCTGTGGTTGTAGCCATGAACTGGGATGTAATGTATTGTGTGTTGCTATGGTTGTATGAACCTGGAAGTTATGTATTGTGTGTTGCTGTGGTTGTAGCTATGAACTGGGATGTAATGTATTGTGTGTTGCTATGGTTGTATGAACCTGGAAGTTATGTATTGTGTGTTGCTGTGGTTGTAGCTATGAACTGGGATGTAATGTATTGTGTGTTGCTATGGTTGTATGAACCTGGAAGTTATGTATTGTGTGTTGCTGTGGTTGTAGCCATGAACTGGGATGTAATGTATTGTGTGTTGCTATGGTTGTATGAACCTGGAAGTTATGTATTGTGTGTTGCTGTGATTGTAGCCATGAACTGTGAAGTTATGTATAGTGTGTTGCTGTGGTTGTAGCCATGAACTGGGATGTAATGTATTGTGTGTTGCTATGGTTGTATGAACCTGGAAGTTGTGTGTTGCTGTGGTTGTAGCTATGAACTGGGAAGTGGCCCAGCCAACATCAGCTTGGTGGACAGAATAGATGACGAATGCCCACACACCATCACCGTTAGAAGGTAACATCACATGATGTCATTATGTGGTTGTGTGGTCAACATGTACTTCCCGGACTTTTTGTTAATAAACTAACCATGACCACCATAACATATAATCAGGCAATTCAAGTGTGTCATCAGATGTACATTTTCTGAAATTGTCAACTTGAAATGATGGACATTGTGAGGTAAGCATGTTCTCACCTTGATAAAACATGCTTCTTGAAACCATCTCTTGCGTCTGTGTAGGTAGCATCATGTGGCACACAAAATACCAAACTAAGCACTTGGTTTCTTACCTAACCGTGAAAATTATCAACATAGAAATGACCAAGTTATCCCTTCTGATGGACCAGTATTTTTGTTAGTTTGTGTAATGATTGATGTATCCATTATGTCGCGGTTTTGCTTACGTCACAATTGAATTTTGCACGTGACCTCCGTCAAGCTTTGCTTTAATGGTTTTATATACGTGAATTACATTACTATTGCTGCATGACATCTCATAAATCAAACATTCCCACATACAGTTGTCACTTTACAAACTTTGCCATATGTTTTTGTCATAAAGAAACACTTTTGTCACCAGAATTTAAACAAAATATTTGACGGAATGTCCGAACCCACCACGTGTTTTCTGATGACTTGACGAAGGTTTAGCTAGGCAACAGGTCACGTGATGGATAGGTTAAGTGTAGCGTGTTCGGCCAGTGTTGCCAGAAGGTTGACAATGGTTGTTATGCTTCAGGTGGCGTGCGTAACCTAGACGGCATGACATTTAGTCATCACGAGAAGACGCTGGAGGGTTGTGTCTGCAACCTGTACATCCAGGGCAAGGTACCCCTAGACCTCATCGCTGACGCTGTCGGGGTATGTCATGGTGCCCTGACACCCCTCATTGCTGCGGCCGTACAGTTGTTACAATATATTTTCGGGCAACGCAGAACCAACAAACTAAAACTCCTACATTGTATGTATCTCTAAATTGTTCTTGTTTTTAAGTTTTGGGGCTAGTTTTGCAGACAGTTTTTTCTTATACGGTATGTATTATTTTGTCAGCTTAATTAGTTTTATTAACAGAAATGTAACCGAATAAAATTATATATCTCGGCTGGTTGATATTTGATTTGATTTGAAACTTATTAACAGAACAAGAAGAACAAGAACGTTTATTCGGCTGGTTCATATTTGAAACTAAAGCACAGTTTTGTTGTCATCTGGCTGGAAAATGTCTATGATGAAAAGATCTATTATATGACTGATGAAATTATTAAGTATCGGAAATCGTGAGAAATGACAAACAAAATGTCATAAAGGTGGATGGCTATGCAACAGGAAGGGAGATGTTGGAGTATTGGTTGGTTGGTTGGTTCTGCTGGGCCTGATGCTGTAATAGGAAATACTGAAGAGTAGATATTGACTTAGGCAGCGGAGCCAAGTCAACCAAAGAGAAACAACCGCTGTATGTTCAATGTTGCCAACAGAATCTAGACACTGTACACTTGTGTGTAGCTACAGTGATACGAAATGTGTAGATCAGGTGTACGCGAAACAGGAGGTTAACTAATGTCTGAATGAATTGTACCATTAGCCTGTAGATATGAATTCTTTATAATTTTACTTGATTTGTACACATTTTCTAGCAGGGCAGATTCACAAAGCAATGTTAATATGATGGAGAGATACGGTAATTATGTGCAATCATACCACTAGATCGTGCCAACAGAAGTGATGGTCTGACACAAAATATTTATTGAGTGCAAATGCCAAATACTTACTGAATATTTTTCCACACAGAAACAGAGTTTTAGGGGAAAGAAATCTAGTGATATATTTTATTAGAATGTGCAACATTTCACATGTCCCATGCCTGCTTTTGTAGTTTTGTAGAGTTGGATGAACCATAGGTGGTTTCATGATATATATGTTCAAAATACAGCATTGTTGCATTATATTTTAGATGCCAGTATGTTATAATGAACATGTCAAAAGCGCGTGGTAAAGAAATGTTAGGTTTTCGTAGTAAATTATTTAAAGATTTATCGACATGCTCGTCTAGCTGTGGATATCTGACCTGGTGAAAACTGGATGCTTATTGGTTCCAAGATGAACACAGTTTATGGTGTGCAGATCTACATTTAGCTGCGTAATGTTAGATTTTTGTTCATATTGGAGGTAATAAACAAAGTTGACACGATTCACATATGTATACTATCAATAGTAACTTGTGTATTATTAATTTTTATATAAAGAAATACAATGTTTCCTCAAGAAGAACATTTGTTGTTATTCCTTAACTTGAACTTGAAACTTGTATTTAAAAACTCAAGGTGGCAATAACACTACATATGTTACTGGCCACGTATTGTTGAATATAATACACCTTTATGCAAAACAACGTCCACTGTAGATTGATATAGGCCACCTTAATGACATTTACTTTTATTAAATAACAAAGATTATGTATCCATCAATACAATAATTGAATCACTTTCACAGCAAGCATGCCGGCCCCAGTTGTATTGCTACAGAATATCTACAATTTACCGACCTATTAATAGTCTCACTAATAATTATAACAATATTCTTTAATTGTGTCTGGCAGCTACCTGCTACAACTACCAACTATATCCCTACTGGCTAGTATTTACCATTCACACTGTATTGGTGGGGGTCACTCCGCCTGTCTGACAGCTACCTGCTACAACTACTAACTATATCCCTACTGGCTAGTATTTACCATTCACACCGTATTGGTGGGGGTCACTCCGCCTGTCTGACAGCTACCTGCTACAACTACTAACTATATCCCTACTGGCTAGTATTTACCATTCACACCGTATTGGCGGGGGTCACTCCGCCTTCTTTATTGACCGCACTAAAAACCTACTTTATTGACCGCACTAAAAACCCTGTGTACACTACTGAAACTCAGTGGAGGGGAAAAAGCCTAAGCAAAACCTTGTGTACCCATCTGTTCCAGGGAAAAGCGTCAAAGAACTATATTTTATTTAATCAGATTTCTGCTATAAATTACACAGACATACATAGATACATGTGTAGTACAGGGAGGAAGGTGGATTAAACATCTGCTTATTAAACCATCAATCTGCTTATTATACACATGTTTGTCTGAAAATATTGTTGTCATACTGATTACCAATGCCGAGTATTTTTCAGCATGTGTGTACATGGTCATAGATGTGTCAATAAATTTGTTACAAAAATGTTATCTTGTTGTGGCAAGTGTTCATATAATACAGTGAAACCCTGATCATGTAGAAACCATAACGTCAGGACATAATATACCTTGCAATATACATTATTAATTTCTTTCAAAATCCATACAAATAGGTTAGTGATTAACGTCCATACTACATGAAGCATATCAGTTCAGATTGCACAACCAACAAAAGTACCTGGTAAAAACAGTTCGGTGTTATCCAAAGTTTTGCAAAACAACTACATTTAAACCTGGCAAAATTGACTATTGCATTACAGCAGTACACATCCGAGTATATGTACTGCACCCATCCATGGCAAACACCCCAAAAGATATATATATCAGCAGTATAGCCTCTCATACTAGAGTACAGTTGTACTTGTCGGACATTAACATGTCGTCGGCTACTGACGTCTTTCTGTAGAAACCATGCAAGTTGGCTCCTTTCCTCCAGCCATCGTTTTACTGCATAGCACATAGGCAACACGTTGGGGTGCTATGATATATACAAATGGGTGATGTTGGGGGGTGAAGTGTTGTATGCATGCCCTCTTCAGGTTGAAATACTCCCTTGTTGATGGGTTTTGCCCTCTTCAACATCTCTTGGGTTTTCTCTGTGAATTTAAAACTTAATTTATGTACAAATCCCTACATTTTCATCCCATTTGGGTAATATTTGTTTTCCACCCTTGTTTCCACGACTGAGTCATTGCTTAGCCTTCTGAAGTTTCTTCCTACCTAGCTGCCACTGCCATGTTATATGTGGCATGCTAATTTGATGTGCTATTTCCAATAGTTGTTTAAGTGGAATTAACTTAGTTTACGTGGAGTTATTGTAAACGGCTGTAGTTATTGAATGGAATAAGTGTGTGTGCACAACCAGTAGTGTATGGACACTGAACACCAGCAGGGATCGAATCTGCCACACACAACACTGAAATACTATTGTCATAAGCAACACAATTCAACAGTTTTTATACAAACAAATGACATAGTATGTCTGCATTTACAACACAATACTCTAACAGCATTCAGTCACAAATTATATTGTTTACATTGTTGGAAAAGTCATTATGGTACATACACATATCTGAAATTTGATAAACAAGTATTAATGTTTCACAAAAGAGATTATATTGCATGTTTGTATCATTTGACAGAAAAATAATACAATGTATACTTGTTATGAAACTGTCTGAACAAACATATAAACCCACGTTTTCAGTGTTAAGCTTCCAACTGTATATATCCCCGCTAGTAGTATATATGTACTCCACAGTATCCACTGTTAAAAAAGATCAAAGGAGATCAAAGGGTTTTTGCGGCACGAGATCAAAGCAACATGGTACAAATCCGAGCAATAGTGGACAAATCTTGATCAAGATTAATGACTGTTTTATTAAGATTAATGACTTATATAACTTGATACCCTTAAAAAGTCTTAATGACCCTCATTAATTAATTAATTAATTTGTACCAATGACCCTAATTAATTAATTAATTAATTAATTAATGTGTGCCTTAAAATGACCCTAATTAATTAATTTGTGCCGTCTTAATGTTCATGTAAGTGCGGTTCGTGTAAGTGTATAGTTGTATAGTGCTGACCTCTATTGACGTATGTAAATGTGTGTGGTTATGCCTAATGCTGATTATTGATTATTTATTACTGATTACTGATGACTGATTACTGATTATTGATTATTTATTATTTATTATTACGTGTATAGTTGTATAGTGCTGGCCTCTAGTGGTTATGCAATAAAGTATACAGTAGCGCCTCTAGTGCAAGAATGAGTAATCAGACACTTATATGTAAGGTTATAAAGATCGTGGTTATGCGTAAGGTGTAGTCAGTTTTATAATAGCGGTAACGTCTCTAGGTCAGTGGAAATGGAGCTTATACGTTTCGGTGGTTCGTCGTCGTTCCTGTCGAATTTTTATCCATGTCGAGTCGCGGCGTACGGTCGGGGTTTCAGTTCCGTCGAGCACGCCTATCAGTTTAGAAAAACGATGTTTAATGAAGATGAAGAAAATGCGGAGTACATCAAACAGTCGTGGTCGGCGTATATAGCAAAAGTTGTTGTTGGTGAAACAACCATGTTTGTTCTACGCTTAATAAAACGTTGAAACCGTATGACCAGTCTTATTTTTACGAAGCCCTGAAACGGACGAATAAAACGTCTATGAAACAAAACAAAACAATCCAGTCTACCCACGGCTTACGCCAGCGCCACAACTAGGTCATCGCCTAACGTCTATGAAACAAACAAAACAATCCAGTCTACCGCAACTAGGTCATCGCCTACCCCGACTAATAAAAGCGTATATACGCCGTCAGCCTAGCGTACAACTAGGTCATCGCCGTAATCAATCATCCACCGCCTAGCGCGCTGCCGTTAAAGAAATCTGTGGCTAGCAGAAACAATTCCGCCGCTTTAACGAAATGTTAACGCGGCTAGCAGAAACAACTCCGCTATGAGGTTTAATAAACCTCGAAACCCCCTCTAGCGGCAGCGGCGTGAGCCTACATAGGCGGTGTGTCAGGATCGACCGTAGTTATTTAGTTTCGCCGTCGAGTAGGACGGACGGGTAGTGAGAGAGAAACGTAGTGCTGCCACCTACCGAGTGAGTGAGAGAGTCACCTACCAATGGCGCCACCCTGCCCTATATACGGTCATCGAAGGAAGCATTCGTGCAACTACAAATGCCCAACTTGCGATAGAAGTTTCCCCTTTCGTACCGGCTTAGTGAAACATTTGAAGGAAGAAGAAGGATGCAGTCAGACCGAAAACAAATGCCTGAAATGCGGAAAATCTTTCATCAGCCACTGTAATATGGTGAAACATACAGCCGTCTGCGGTGAAAGCAGTAGAAGAAGGGCTCCTCTCTCCCCCGACCCCCCACCGTTAAACGACGACGTGTCGGAAGGTCTACGACGGATAGTTCACGAGCACTGGTCGAGTATACGCACGTCTACACACCGCGGTCCTATCCAGTCGAGATATAACTATCAAATGACAGGCTTGAACATGGGCGCACTCAATCTCCGATTACGACTTATGTTCGAGGAACAGAAACACGCTTTTAAAGCCAACCTAAGTTTCGGCTTTATCCTCAGACACAAGGAGACGGGTCGGTACATCTATTTTCATTCATCGTGTAATTGCTGCGGTCGCTACCTCGAGATGCCCGCCCTCATCACCGATAACCGCTCTTTCGAACGCTTCCTCGACCGCGTCCGACAACCCAACGTCCTACAGCATGTCGTTACGCAGAGACCCGACTCGGGGTGGACGGCCGAATTGGTAATTAACGTTACCTTCTTCCTCAACGCCATCATCCATCATCCTATCGGCCGTCTCGACGCGACTGCCCGCCTACCTACGCAACAACAAGGCAGTTATTGCTCTAGAGAAATATAAACACAATAGGCCCTACACCGATAACCTATGCCTCTTCCGCTGTCTGGCGCTTCATAGAGGGAGTAGCGTAAAGGCTTTACGCACCCCAACCTTAAAGCTGTACGCCGACTACACCACAACATGGGTGAGTGAGTTCGCCGGCGTTCCTCTGATCGAACTCGATCGGGTGGAGATGGTCTTTAAAATCAATGTGGTCGTGTATCGACTGGAGGAGGAGAATGCGGCGGGGGAGGGGGAGCCGACCACTCAACTCATCCGGCTTTCGATCTACCGGTACCCGACTACTATGAGCGTGAACTTGTACAACACACACTATTCATACATACGGGACGTTTCCATGTTCTCTCACACGTACCGATGCGGTAAGTGCGGTGACTCGCTGTGGCGAACCGCGTATTTATACCCGTCACGTCTACCCCGGCGGGGTCTACCACCCGAACCCGTCCGTGTTTCAACAGCTGGAGGACAATGGCGTCTACGTGGAGGAGGGGTCTCTACGCTACTACCCGTACAGGGCGACTTTCAACTTCGAATGCTACTTCGACGGGCGTGACCTACCTCCGGATAGCGCCAAATGCAGATGGATTACCCGGCACGAACTTCTCAGCGTGAGTATCGCCTCGAACGTCCCCGGTCACGAGACGGTGCGGTGCTTCGTCACGACCGGCGATTTGAAATAGCTCGCAAAGCACCTAATAGCCACCCTCGATGCCGTGAGCGACGCAGCCTACGAAGCTCTGCTACCGTCGTACGAAACGATCTTCGAAGAGCTCGCCGCGCTCGAGACCGAATGGCGAATCAAGTGTCGAGAGTCGGATGAGAAGGAGGGCAAGAACCCATACACCGTACTCCGCGACCGCCTATCGGCCCACCTACGCCAGCTTCCCGTCCTCGGTTTCAATTCGGGTAAGTACGACTTGAACGTCAAAAGATACCTCGCTCCCCTTCTCATGACACAAAGGGAGAACGTATCGCCGACCTTTACGATCAAACGTCAGCAACTTCATGTGTCTAGCGACGGAGACGCTTAAGTTCCTTGACATTGTCAACTACCAGGCCCCCGGTTTCAGCTACGATAAGATCCTGAAGGCCTACGACTGCGAAGTGACGAAGGGGCACTTTTCCTACGAATACCAGGACGATCTGCGGAAAGTAGACGACACCGAACTGTTGCCGCAGGAGGTTTTCTACAGTCACCTAAAACGCGAATGGATCTCCGACGAGGCGTACGAGGGGTGCATGAAGGTATGGCGCAACGGAGGGATGACGACGCTGCACGACTTTCCGGTGTGGTACAACATCAGGGACGTGGCTCCATTCCTGGAGGTCGTGGACAAACAGTTCGCCTTCTACCAGCAGCGACGCATCGACATGATCAAATATGCTATAAGCGTTCTGGGCCTGACGCTACTCTACCTGTTCAACGATCTACCGCTTCACTTCGCCCTCTTCAACGAGCCAAACAAGGACCTGCACCAGCTCGCACAATCCCAGATCGTCGGAGGTCCTTCGATCATCTTTGCGCGCTATCACGAGGCCGACGTCACCGTTCTACGTCAAATCGAGTACGGCGAGTCGGCTCGGCCTTGTCGCTCGATAGTCGGCTACGATGCGAATGGCCTCTACCTATGGGCCCTCACGCAAGACATGCCGACGGGGTGGTACACGCGCCGCCGCGCGGAGAACACATACGACACCAGGTCAACGCACGCGAGAAGCGCGTGGGAAAGTACCTGGTCGACGGGTGGTGTCGGGACACGAGGACTGCGTACCAGTTCCAAGGGTGCTTCTTCCACGGCTGTCCGTGTACGGGCAAGGAAACGAACGAGGTGAACGGGAAACCGATGAATCAACTGTACGCCGAGACGGTCGCCACTACAGCCTACCTTCGCCGCTTCGCGTATCTTGGAGGCCGTACTCGACGGTACCCTCTTCGGCCTTATAGAGTGCGATATCGCCGTCCCGGACGCGCTGCCCGACGCATTCGCCGAGATGCAGCCCGTCTTCAAGAACACCTGCATCGGCCGCGACGATCTCAGCCTGTTCATGCGTCGCTACGCCGAAGCGCACGAGCTCCTGGCCAAGCCTCAACGTACGCTCGTGGGAAGCCTTTTTGGTACCAAGATTCTCCTCGCGACTCCCCTACTGCGGTGGTATCTGGAGCACGGGCTCGTCGTAGACCGCGTGTACCAGATCGTCGAGTACGTACCCGTCCCGTGCTTTCGTTGCTTCGGCGAAGAGGTCTCCGCCGCCCGACGGGAGGGCGATACCGACCCCGATAAAGTAATCCTCGCCGACACGTTTAAACTTCTTGGCAACAGTTGCTATGGGAAAACGATTACGCGGTTCGATCTCCACAGGGATATCAAGTACTGCACGTCTACCGGGGCCTCGACGTTGATCAACGATCGCCGTTTCCGACAGCTCGACGTAGTTGTGCCCGACGCCCTCTACGAGGTCTCGATGAACAAGCGGACCGTCAAGTACGCCCTCCCCGTCCAGATCGGCTACTTCGTCTACCAGTACGCCAAACTACGTATGCTGCAGTTCTATTACGACTTCATCGCTACCTACGTACCGCGCCCCCTGTTCCAGTACTGCGCTATGGATATCAATTCAGCATATTTGGCCCTCGCGGGTCGCGACATCGACGCGCTCGTTTAGGAGGCCCGGCGCGAGCACTACTTTCGGCACCGGTGCGACTGGTTCCCGTCGGAATGCTGCGACGAACACGCGGACGCGTACGTACAGTGCCGACTCGCCGGACGACCGTGGGAGGCCGCCGAATGCTGCAAGAATCGTCGGAAGTACGATAAGCGTACGCCGGTACTTTTCAAAGAGAAATGGGCCGGTCACGGCATCGTCGTGCTATGCAGCAAGACCTACTACTGTTTTGGCGTGGCGGGCAATAAGTACAGCACGAAGGGACTGAACAAGCGCCAGAACGACGTCGACAAGGACACTTTCCTCGCCGTACTGCGCGGTCAACGGAACGGTAGCGGCTGGAAACGCGGCTTCCAAGTGAAGGAATCGTCCGTGCTGACGTACATTCAAGAGCGCGCGGTGTTGAGCTTCTTCTACGCCAAACGACGCGAGCTCGACGACGGCGTCACCACGGGACCCGTACTCGTATAAACCTACCCTACCCTACCCTAACCTACCCCTAATCTACCTAAGGGGGCCGTCGCCCTCCCCTCCCCTAGGGGTAGGGATGTATGTATGTATGTAGGTAGGGAACAATAAAGAGTGAACTCATTTTCATCGTCTTTTATTTTTCAAGCGAAGCGAAAGCGATACACTCAATGCGGTTTTAGCCAGGCGTATATGAGCCGGTCGTTGGCCACCCTATCAGGGCCGAGCAGGCGCTGAAAGCCGCTTAACGGTATGTCCCGGCATCGCAAGAGTAGGTAGACGACGCAATATTGTCCGCATACGCTAGATACTACGCTCTGCAGTCTCTTGTCGTTGTACGTCCAGGAGTCGCAGTTACGGCGCAGGAAAGCGATGAAGGCGGCGTGCAACGGCGGCAATCCGTACTAGTCGAAGTACTCGCCTCGACGGTTGGCGTCGGGTAAGCGGTGAGCCGCCTTCTCGCTAGCTCGTCTTTAGGCAGTACGCCGAGAACGATGTGTTTAGTGTACGCACTGATCTGCAGGCGGCGTATAAGCTGAAACGTGTCCATGCTGCTGCAGCTGCTGCTGCTCAGTAGTCGTAGACGACGTTACGGCTCTTGTCGATCTCGAGAACCGTCTCGAATTCGCCGTACACGATGACGTTCACCGTCCGGGCCAGCACCGTTGCGAAGTGCGCCTCCACGCGTAGATTCCCCTTGCGCACGACGTTGAAATGGTCACCGTCGCAGCAGTCCGGCGACAGGTCGAAGCCGAAGATGGTGTAGCCGTCGCCGAAGTCGTCGCGCGACAGATCGTTCCCTTCGTTCTCGTACGCCTTACCCGTCGCCGAGAAGAGGTTCATATAGCTTCTGATGAAACGGTTTTCCGCGAAGTTCGGCTGCAGTGGCTTGTTCGGCACCTGGCGTCCGTCGACGTAGAGGGCGAGAAAGTTTGTGCCGTTGTGCTTCCCGTTAAACGGGTTTTTATCGTAAGCCCCGTTATTGGCGTCGTTGTCGATCATGCACAGGAACAAGCGTTTCGGTAGCACCCCCAGGTAGACGTTCTCGTGAGTATGAGACATGGTCCCATGCGGTATCGGGAACACCTTGCAGTCGACTCGACGTAGCGGGTACTTGGTCATCCCCTTCGTCAACGCTTTGATGTGACCGTGCTGAACGGCTGGGTTCACATTAGCTTTTCGCACTTGTATGAAGGTGTCCGACAGCACGATTTTGAACCCCCGGTTGTCGCCCACCGCCACGAGCGCGAAGGCGTCCTTGCTTCGCACTAGTCGGATCTTCGTGTCGATCCCGTTCAGTAGGTACCGATCTTGCATGAACAGGTGAACGTAGACGCCCCAACAGCTCCACCTCACGACTGTCTCGGACGAAGGCGCGCCGCAGCGCGTACCCCCCGTTTGCATTCGCGGTGGCCTCCATGAACCCGGCGGTGTCCTTATACTACAGACCACCTCCGAGCTGAGTGGTCGCTTTTTCGTGGGCAGTTGCGCCTGCGTATTCAGCAGTCCGTCGAGAAGGTCGGCGCCTGCCTCCTTCGCGCGTCGTTTTACTGACTGTTTCAGGTTCTTGCCGGCGGCGACGTCCATCGCCAGGCGCACGCCCGTATTGAGAGCCCATTTTCCCAGCGCCACGGCCCCTCTCTTGATAAGAGGCATGGCGCTTCGAAACAGGCTCCCGAAGAGATTCCCCAAGCCGTGACCGCGCTGTACTCTAGCACCGACGAAGACCGGTAGGCCACCGCCGACCTGTCGAGTGTAATAGTCCTCGTACACGCTGCTGCCGGACCTCGC
Source organism: Paraescarpia echinospica (assembly GCA_020002185.1). NCBI lineage: Eukaryota > Metazoa > Annelida > Polychaeta > Sabellida > Siboglinidae > Paraescarpia > Paraescarpia echinospica. The sequence goes on along the minus strand of CM034542.1, from coordinate 1,360,211 downwards.
CATCAAAACAGTTTCGATTTGCAGCGTCTGATATGAAGCGTCGCCATGAGTTTTCCCTGCTCGAATGGTATCGGTCGACCAAGGTCGTCTCTTATATCTATTTCGATCGTCTCGAACCGTTTGCGTAGTAGGAGCATTTATTGGACGCGGTCGAAGGTACGTGTGTTTTCCATCGTGCTCGAAGTCGTACGCACCGGGGTCTTTGGGGTAGAAGGTGGTGTGCGGATCGAGCTGTATTTTACCCGGCGGGTCGGTGCTTCTGATAACGCGTGAGTCGAACCCTAGTATGTCGGCCAGGCCGCTTTCTCTCTCGGGGTATGATCAATTCGACACACGCCGACATAAGCAGCGTCAGCCTTGACTAAATTGGTGCTCAGCCTCGACAGCGCGTCGTTGATTTTATTCTTCACCTGGTAGCCGTTGTTGTAATGTCCGTGAGGGATGGAACCGATGGCGTGAATTGCCACACCAACTGCGGTGCGGTAAAAACCCGGTTCGTCTTCCGTCGCGCAACCCACGTAGAAGAGCGCGTCCGCCTCTCTCACGTTGTACCAGGTGTGCGGGTACTGTAGCTCCACCAGCCTGCATTCCCACTGGCCCGATAGGTTGATGCGTTGCGGCAGATTCGTGATGTAGCGAGTCGGCGTGTTTTCGGGGTGCGCTTTCATAGAGGCATTGCTCGGTAACGTCAGATAAAAATCAGACGATGCCATCGTGCTTCATAGACGGACTCGGTAGTATTTAACCGAGACAGCTACTCAGCATCAGTAATGGAGTCGCCGTGGCCGGTCGTTAGATTGTATATACTGACCACGCTGACCGTGTACAGGACGACGATCTGACACAGGAAGACGAACTCGGCTTTGGGGCATTCGTTACCGCAGAGTCGCCATGGAACGTGTTCGTGGTCGGTGGATTCGGTAGCGTCGACGCCGTCTTTGGGCTCGTCGATCTCGACGCAGTCTCCGGGTTCGTCGATCGTTGTCACCTCGTCGATCATCGTAGCGCGACTGCGGTCTGTTAATACAGCACCCTACCTTTATCATAGGATAAAACGAAGAGCCGTTGCACAGCCCCGCTTCGTGCAGTCGCTAGCACCCAGAGTGTCGCATCCAACGCTGCTGCTGCATGACGCCACCGCCTACTCCTTGTAGTCCATGAGTGCCTTGGCGTCGATCCAGCTGTTGAAGGAGGACGGATAACCGGACCATTTCACGAGCACCATCTACGAATTCTACATCGTCCGTCATAGTGGCGTAGGCGGTTTGCCACTGTCCGTAACACCACAGGATTTTCTCCGGAGGCGGAACGATCATAGACGAAGCGAAATGCAGAAGACTAGTAACGAAAGTAGTCTTGCCGCACCCCGTCGGGCCGGCTACTGTACACATAAAAGGATGCTTCAACGCCGTATCCATATCGACGACTGACGCACTGGAACGGATGAGGTCTTTTTTATTCGTTTTTTCTATATTCGGAACGCGCCTCCATCAACAATTTTCCGAGCGTGTTTTGACCCTCTCGACCTCCGAGGCCGCAACCCCAAAAGCATTCTTTCGACGGTACCCACTCCACCAATTCGGCGTCCCCGGTAGCCAACAGGATGTCTCTCAACTTTTTCGATCCTCCGAACTTCGCCATCAACAGAGCCTTCATACACTCGACCCTAACGGCGTCCCATTCGGCTCCCGTCCTCGTTTTCTTGATGAGGTAGCTTCTCCGCTTCGCTATGTAAGCCGACCACGCCTCTTTGATGTATTCCGCGCGTTCTACGTCTTCATTAAACATTGCCTTCCTAAACTGGTAGGCGTGCTCGACCGACTTGAACACCTGACCGTAGGCCTCGACACGACACGGATAGAAATTCGATAGAATCGAAGCCCCACCACCGAAATGTATAGTCGTATCCTCTTCAGCAGCGACAGACGCCCGACGGGTCATTTCGTTAAGCTCCTTCGCCTCTTTAATAAAAATCGCTACCACGCCTCCTCCCTATATAGTATTCAGCGGTCTCCCACTAGGGGCAGCACAGTAATAAGTGTCTCAATATATAACCGCGAGAGGCAGTACTCTACAGGGACAGGTCAATAAGGCACAAATTAATTAATTAATTAATTAATTAATGAGGTATCAAGTTACATAAGTCATTAATCTTAATAAAACAGTCATTAATCTTAATCAAGATTTGTTCACTATTGCTCGCATTTGTACCATGTTGCTTTGATCTCGTGCCGCAAAAACCCTTTGATCTCCTTTGATCTTTTTTGAAAGTGGATACTGTGGAGTACATATATACTACTCCCGCTAGTTTTATTAAGCCGCCGGCCCACTCCTGTAACAGAAAACCAAATTCGCATTACATATTGGAAGAATTCAAATTTTATTTTCAACTGGCATGCTCGGTTGAAATAATAACTAATTTAAATATATTCCATAAAACGAACTTGTGAAAGAAAATTACATTTGGATGTTCGTCCGAAAATCACATTTAGATTATGTAAGGGACCATCTATAAAGTGCGGAGGGAGGTCTGTGGCCAAGTGTGATCAAGCGCAACATAAGTGTGGGGGTCTCTGCACCAGTCTTACATAACGAATCGTAACATTTCACAAGTTTATTCCAAAAGCATTTAAATGTAAAACCAGCTACGTACACTACAAATATTAAAACCCCAGATATATTTCAAGAGCATTCCAACAGAACACCACCTCTACTATTATATTAACATTTAGAAGCACAGAAAAAAAATTATGCGAACTCTTATGTACGATCCAGTACATGGATTATGATTAATTGAAATGGCTTGACGGGCATAATGTGAACATTCACGGCGATCCCCCATTTCAGAAACTGTATTGGTGTTTGCACCCCAGTAATCCCTTTTAGCAACACAATGAATCATTGGTAGTAAATTTAAACAAAATAGAAGAAATAATTGTATGGTATACAAATGCTGATGTATTGACAATAGAAAAACTAACTGAACTCAAATGTAGGATAGAAAAACATTCAACTCCACCACATGTTATAGCAATGTCAGAAGTAAAACTTACACATTTTAAAAGACAACTTACCTCGCAGTAATACAATCTGGAAGGGTATTATATGCAAACTGTGAGCATGACTGAAGGCAAAGGCAGAGGGATGTTCTTGTATACCAAACAAGGTGATATCGGAAAGAGCCAGAAAATACCCAGTACCACTAGACGTGTAAACCCGAGCTAAAATCAAAAGGAAAAACAAATAGTGGAAGAAATATCTTGATGTTCAAGCTTATCTAGAATTTTGCCGATTGTGCAATCAGGTCAGGAGACTGAGAAGAAAGGCACAGAAACTGCATGAAAAGGATATCATTAATCAAATAAAACATAATTATAAGAAATTCTGGCAGTACGCATAGGCAAAAATGAAGACAAAAACTGGAATACTCAACTTGATAGAAAACGAAGACAAAGATGACATCACTAACTCGGACTTGGAAAAAGCATAGTTGTTGACCAATTATTTATCCTCGGTATTTACGAGAGAACCAGAAGGAGACATCCCGGAGGAATCTATAAAATGTTATAACAGTGGAATCTTGCAATATTAACCCATCGATAGTGGCATCAAAACTAAAAAAACTTAATACATTTAAATCATCAGGATCTGATGGCCTCCATCCTCGTGTCTTAAACGAATTAGCAAAGAGCGTCAGCACTCCGTTATCAATCATATTTAACACATCACTCACAACAGATAAAAACTATCCACAGACTGGAAACAAGCTAACATATCTGCGATTGATCAGAAAGGAATTAAAACCCAAGCACAGAACTACCGTCCAGTCAGTTTAACGAGTGCAGTAGGAAAATATTGGAAGGAAAAATCAGAGACACCATCACTGAATATATGAAGAAAATGACCTGTTGAGCAATAAGCAATTAGGATTCATTAAGGGCCGTTCTACAGTTTTTCAACTATTGAAAGTATTCGATTCATGAACTGAAATACTGGATAATGGAGGATGTATAGACATAGTATACTGTGATTTTTTGAAAGCTTTCGACAAGGTTCCACATATTCAACTGATTGAGAAACTCGAGAGCTATGGCATAAAAGGGAACATTCTTAACTGGGTTACAGCTCTGCTGGCCCACAGAAGACAACGAGTAAGAGTAAATAACACATTTTCAAATTGGCACCAGGTAATCAGTGGAATATACAACAAAGATCAGTAATTGGCCCCCTACTTTTTGTTATATTCATAAATGATTTACCCGATAATATAAAAAGCTCTCATATTTTCTTGTTTGTGGATGATATGAAGCTCTTCAATCCTATTTATACCGAAGAGGACTGCACAAAACTGCAACAAGATATTATTTCTGCCGAACGCAGGACAGATACATCACTTTTGTAATTCCATCCAATTAAATGTAGTCATATGAGAATTGGATCATCATGCTCAAGGAATAAAGGCTATTGACTGGGAAGCAGCCAGACAACACTTACAAGTGTGAACAAGGTGAAAGGTATTGGAATCACTTTCTATTCATCGCTTAATTTTGAGGCATATATGTCAGACAAAAATTAATAAAGCCAATTCAATGATAGGGATAATCCGACGTACTTTCGATCACATGGATGAAACATGTACACATTGAATACGCTGATGAGATATGGAGTTCTGTCATAATGAAACATATTACACCTCTTGAAAATGTTCAGTACAGAGCAACCAAATTAATTCGTGGTTTCGAAGACATTGAATACAAAGAACGTCTACAGAGACTGAAATTTCCAACTCTATCATGCTATCGCCTCAGAGGAGATATGTTTGAAATGTATAATATACTAACAGGGAAATGTGATCCAGCAATCTCATCAAATTTTTTTACATTCAGGGATAACGAAGCTCGTACTAGAGGGCACCACCTAAACATATTTAAAGGAAGATGCCGTTTAAATATTAGAAATATCTCATTTATATACCGACGCACAGATGTGTGAAACAGTCTCCCACATTCTGTGGATGACGCTTCACCGGTGCAGTCGTTTTGTCACAAAAATAGATAAGTTATAGCAAAACCACCCTATGAAAACTGAATACACTGCCCCACTCATATCTTGGATTGTGCCAGATGCATGCGCACAGTCCGAGCAGATGTCAAAAGCGAGAACTGGCATGTAAGAGGCAGAGGCAGTAATGCCTAGTCAAGCCAGAAGAGGATCTGTAAGAATACGTCAGATGTTATTCACTTTTCTTTTCATCTCTTGAAAATGGCCCAGCAGCATTGAAGTTCATTTTTGCAGGACAAAAAGAGAGAATCAGGAAGTGGGAGTCACTGGAGCCAGTACTGTCTATGACACAGAGCTAACTACACCAATGATCGGCTCGGGACATCTCATCGGGAGCTCCTAACAACCCTACTCTGGAGAGTAGTGTCACAATCCTGATCTCTCACAGCTGACCGACCCTGTGTGGAAGAACTATGCAGGGGAGGGTTTATATCGGATCCCAAGCCATTTCGGCGTTCCCATAGCCGGTCTGGTCATCCATGCCACGTGATATAACCCTATATATTGAGCACGTCAAGCTGCAATTAACATAGATAATTTACCTGCTTTTATACCCTGCCAGACACACCCAGGCGAAAATTGTGGTGTGAACTTCAACTTTACTTAATCTTGGATATCTACACCTACTGAAGTTATTTATTCGTTAGAATGGTGTTAAAACTTTGCTCATATATTAACGTATGTATACGCAGCGTAAATAATATTACTAATCTATTATACGTATTCTGATGTATGCAAATCCATAGATACTTATGGTTGACGTCGGTAGGGGCGAATCCAAGATGGCGCACACAGTGGGAAACTTCCAAAAGTCAAATCATATTTATTGTCTATATACCAACAACGGTTCAAGTACAATACACAGTGCGGTATTATTAGTTAATTACGAAAGAGGAGAGATGATGTGAGAACTTACGTTTACTCCGCCGTGGTGCGTTGCATTGAAATGTTTCAACTAGTGCATTTATTTTTATATTGATTTACATACTTTTATTGACGTATTTTTATATATGTACATGATGATTGTCTGAAATAAATACATTATTATTATTTTGTGTGCTTCAAGTGACGATACATTTGTTTCTAGTACTTTGGTCACTGCCCAAGCACAAGCGTGTGTGTATTTGCATTGTGATTGGCAAGATATCCCATGAACACATCACGCCAGTGCGTATGTACGTGTTTGTCTATATATGTGTCTACATTACGATACGATACAAAAATAATGTTTAAAGACAATAACCATGTTATTTTCTTGCGCATGCATGCCAGCTTCCGTGAATAGACTAGTAAACAATAATGAATTTATTTTCTTGCTGTACCCAAAGGCAATATATAGAACAGACTACAACTACTTGCTTTTCTAAACATCCAAAGTCCCTATCTTCCTTCCTGTTGCAGCCATCTTGCAATGGCTACTCCTTCATGTTGTCTTTCCAGGCATTTGTTTTCATATCCAATAGTCTGTTGCACTGCTGAAATCACCTGTTACACGAAGCAACATAACGAGCGTCAAGCGAGTATTGTTTGTTACATACATAGAATGTTGGCTGGACCCACGCAAGCCAACCATCCACCAGTTAAGTCGGTGTTGTACTGAAACACGTCGTGTTACCTATATTTCAACCACTGTATTCCTATTGGTCGTCTTACGCTTCTCAGTCACACGTTTAGAACAACTGCCAGGTTAAACTCGATAGAAGTAGTCATATTAAATGGAACCGTTGTTGGGCTCGCTCGTGATGCCTAGAATGTTTACCGGTAGTTGAATCAATGCACTGTCTCTGAAGTAATGTACCGTTACATTGTTTGTGGACGAAGCACAGTTGGCATGTACACAAGAATAATCTCGTCATTCGTGTTAAATGTGCAAAGATCCATGACCGTACCCAATTACGAGTGAATGTGAGAGAGAGAGAGAGAGAGAGAGAGAGAGAGAGAGAGAGAGAGAGAGAGAGAGAGATTCGGGAGAGAGAGAGAGATTCGGGAGAGAGAGAGAGATTCGGGAGAGAGAGATTCGGGAGAGAGGGAGAGTTGAAGAAGGGGAGACAAGGAGAAAAACATACAAAATATGGTCATTATATATAAAACGATGTTTCTAAATTTTATTTATCCAAACAAATATAATGTAATGGCTATATAATTTATTAATTGTAAATATATTGTACGGTAATATAGTGTAATTATATATGTGAAAACAGATTGTGATCTGTCTGGATAAATAAAATTTAGAAACATCGTTATATATAATGACCATATTTTGTATGTTTTTCTCTTTGTCTCCCCTTGTTCAACTCTCCCATATTTTCATTTTTGTGGCGAATAAATAATTACTACAAAAATATAAAAACTAAATGATTTGGTTTATATTACTTCGTGAAAACGTAAACAAAAGTGTAAAGAAAATCAATACTTTGCCTGCTGTCAGGATTGAACCGGCGTCGCCCGATTGTAAAGTAAATGGTAAGAAACGAACGCGTCTACCAACTGAGCTAGCGGCACCAACATAAATTCGCTGATTGATTTAAGTTGTTATGATAAATTGTACAACTCCTGCTTCATATATTGATATTCTAGTGATATTATGATATTATACACGTTACTTTCTGTAGCTGGATACAATATATGTTTGCTATGTATGTTTTATTGGTGTAGATTATCTCCCGCTGGTTGCATTCGATATAATTATTCTGAAAACGAGCCCAAGCTCGGCGAAACCTAGTCGATTTGTAGGCCCATTCGCATTCGTTGTTTTGAATAAAATTCGATTCATGTGGAACCGTAAGATAACTGCTTGTTCTTCTATGATGACTAGTGTTTGTATTACGTCGAAATATTGCAAAATAACTAATTCTGACGCTCGTTTCGACCCTAAAGCTATCCTTGTAAACATGCTCTGAATGCATGGAAAGAGTCGGCCTGATGCGAGTGTGTGTCATAAGTGACGTCACGATACCACGTGATCGCCTAGCTCGTTAAAATTTTATTTTCCGCGGGAATCGCTTCACAGACAGGCTTAAAATCGAATTTATGCTACAAATGTATTTTTCTGTATTTGTTTAATGTTGTCAAATGTTACATCAATGTTTAGCTGTCCTGTCTGATCAATCTTCACGCACCACTTGTGCAGCGTACGGTCACAGAACGACCACATACTCCGTCTGAAACGTCAGGTCCGTCTGCGTGAGCGCACGTGGCGACGTAGCAGGACCAACGACCACCGTCTTTCCTACTGTGTTACGTGACCAGTACTGCCGGACGCTGGCTTCTACGAAAGCTGCGTTCTACAGTAAAGAAATTGAATCCGCCTCGAACGACAACAGGGCAATGTTTCGTATTGCGAACCATCTTCTTGATCGTAAGTGTGTGAACCATCTTCCGACCGACATTGGTGGCCCCGCCGTTGTTGCCGAGCGTTTCGCTTACCACTTCATTGACAAGATCAACTCGATCCGCAGCCGAATCATGGTTCCGTCAGCTGATGTTGACAACGCACAGCCACGTATGGTTTCTTCGCCGCTGCTAGCGTTTCAATCGGCTACTCTCGAAGAAGTAACGACACTCATCACAAGTGGCAAGACAAAGTCGTCTAAGCTTGATCCACTGCCCTCCGTTATTCTGAAGGCGAATACGTCCATCTTGGCGCCGATTCTCGTGAAATTGATCAACCTGTCTTACGAGTCTTCCACTGTTCCTGCCCGGCTGAAGCACGTAGTCATCACGCCTCTTCTTAAACGTTCCGGTCTTCCCGCCGCCGACTACGCGAGCTACCGACCTATCTCGAACCTTCCGTATGCATCCAAGTTACTTGAACGCCACGTCTCCGCCCAACTGCGTTTGCATATTCAACACAACGGCATCGGAGATCCTTTTCAGAGCGCCTACCGTCCGTCACACAGCGTTGAGACAGCGATTTTGTGTATCCAAGACGACGTGTTAAGATCACTGGATGCTCGTAAGCATGTAGTACTTGTTCTACGTGACCTCAGCGCTGCTTTCGACACGATCGACAATGACATTCTTGTTGCTGAACTAGACCGAATCGGCGTGCGAGGCAACGCACTTCGCTGGCTCGCCTCTTACCTAGCCGACCGAACACAATGCGTCAGCGTTGACGGTCAACTTTCATGTGACAGCCGACTACGACGTGGAGTTCCACAGGGCAGTGTTTGGGCCCTCTGTTGTTTTCTATATACTGTGCTGGTCTTTCCGACGTATTCGAGAAGCACGGTGTTCGCTACCATGTCTACGCTGATGACACCCAACTCTATGTCGATTTTCCGCGAAACGATTCTGCGTCTGCCGCCAACCGGATATCCCGTTGCGTGACTGACGTGAAAGCATGGCTAGCGTCGCGCTACCTGCTTTTGAACGAGGCGAAGACAGAGGCGATACTGTTTGCAGCACCAAACAACCGTGTTTCACAGCCACCGCCTCTTCCCATCGACATCTGCGGTTGCAACGTCAGCACTTCCGCCAACATACGTGACCTTGGAGTACAGCTCGACTCCACGATGTCGATGGCCGCACACATTAGTCGTACCTGTCGGGCTGCCTACGCCCAACTACGTGGCATAGCGCGAATACGACCATCTCTCCCGCTTTCAGCGTGCAAATCGCTTGTACACGCGCTAGTCACGTCGCGACTCGACTTCGGAAACGCGGCCCTGTATGGCGATCAGCTGCGCGTGTCGTCCTCGGCTTACGTCGGCGTGACCAACACAGCATGACGGCGGCACTACGAGAGCTGCATTGGCTACCTGTGGCGCAGCGAATTCAGTTTAAACTGCTGACCTTGATGCACGCCGCTTGTGTATGCAAACACTCCACAGTACCTTGCCGACCGTATATGTTCATATGTTCCCTGTCGTAGTCTTCGCTCGGCCGACCAGTTTCTCATGGTTGTTCCTAGAGTTAACCTGGAACGGTACGGCTGACGCGCATTTTCGTGTGCATGTCCCACTCTCTGGAACTCTCTTCCACTAGAGCTAAGAAGCCAACGTGACTCTGGACGTTTTAGGAGAGACCTGAAAACATTTCTCTTTAATCAGGCTTTTTCGTTATTTATTGTATTTTATGTATTGTAATATTATAACGACAACGTGTATTCTTAAATCATGTTTTAGTTTGTAAACACCCTGAATCTGCTATGTAGAGATATGTGGTGTATAAATAAATTTGATTTGATTTGATTTAAACTTTGTGTACACATGGAAAAAGGATTTTAGCTAATGCCTTATTTTTATTTCCTTTAATCGATATAACTTTTATTAGTATTTTTTTATGTTTTACATTTTTCATATTGCATGTACATCTGTTTTACTTGTTTTAATATGCTGCTCTACATTGATTCTTCCGCCCCTCTCTCTCCCTCCCTCCCTCCCTCTCTCATCTTCCACACGCGACATCACACACAACATATATTATTTTATTTTATTTGGATGTATTGAAACACAAACCCTGTTGTACATAATTAAATTAATTTAATATGGCCGCGCACAGCCAGACCGCGTGGCCCGTGTGTAGGTTTTGACGTATGATTAGAGCGCATTGGCGCAGTCGTTGAAGCAGCGGACTCTCAATCGAAAGAACCCGGGTTCGAATCATGTGCTGCCGTGTCCAATTTTGGTTAAGTTCGTTCATTCTACGCTGCTCCAGTTCACTCAGCTGCGTTAATGAGTACCTGTCTAGAGACAGTGGTTGATATAGGCTGCACGCATTAATTGCAGAGTGCCTGGTTGCTTCCGACATGTCGAGATGGTGTTCGATTGAACAGGTCTGCCAGGGAGTAAAGTGTAAAGCGCTTTGAGCAGTCCTACCCGCCTAAGGACTGGATACATCGCTATATATATAAGAACAAACCTCTACTTTGCTTTTATTTTTACAAGCACCAAGTGGCCGTTGCAAAGTGACACAATGGCCTATCAAGTGAGTGACCGCGCTGGAGAGGTAGTCTTAATGATAACACAGTTAATGCCACGCACAATAGCGGACCAGCCAAACACTTAAAAGTCCTCTAGAATGATTTTAACGGCATTGTTTGTTAAAAGCGGGCATCTTTTCTGGATCATATGATGACGAAAAAACGGATGCCACCTTCGATTTCGAATTTAGAGGTAATTTTGAAGGTCACAAATAAAGTCAACAGGAGTCAAAATCCGATTTTTTATTAATTGATATCTACTTTAGTACTACCACTTTAACAGTATACTTAAACATGTATAATCTACGACGATTTCGCCGTATGTTAAAAATCGCCGTATTAACATATCGCGCTAGCATGCTATGCTTACCATTGAAACAGCGAAACCAACACACGGTGAAGGATGCGCTCCGTGGTGAAGACATTACCGAACCAAAACTTTTTTTTTTTACAAACTCAGCGTTGCCTATGAATAACCTATGATTGGTAAAATATATTTTATTATATAATAATACAATATGGAACATTTGCATGAAAAGTTACAGGAAAAAACAAGGCTACGTACCTAACAGTAGGTAACGTGACTATTTGCGCTAGTGTGTCTTCCCAGCAACGCAATTTCGCCATTTTAAAATTGTAAATATTTCATTTAAAGTAACTTTTCAAACAATTTGTTTGCACAAATGTGATTGGACATATGGTAGAGATTTTGAATATGACTATCTGATTGAAGAATTTGTCCAGGTTTGTTGTTAAAACAATGTTTTCCTATTGGCTACGGTGAAATTCGGGACATCCAGTATACATATAGGTTAAAAGTTTTAATTATATATCAGTTCTTACAGCGCAGTAGGCCTATCCAGTCCAGTGAACTGCTCAAAGCACTTTAGACATTAGATCCAGATGTTTTGTCGACAACGTCGTGAGTCTTATAAAATACAGGTGTTATGTTTATTATAAAATAAATGTGATTATGTCCCTGTGAAAACGCTTGTTTCAAATTGTATATTGCAGCAGTTTTTTGTCTGCAGCGTTTCGTTTACTAACCCTACAGTAACAGATACCGTTCCACAGGCTGGAGCCCAATTATTATTTTCGACCTACCAAGATGGCTGCCAAAGTAAAGATGTTGGGTATCGCGGTGCGGACACTTGGCAAGGGCGGACTCGCCACGGTTTGTCACCGGTTAAAGTGTCGCACAGGTAATACATCCACCAGTTGTATATGTAGAGCAAGTGACAGTTGCATTAAGATCCAAATTACAGTAATATACGTATCGGCAGAAACGTGTCAGCCCTGTCAACAACGCCGTCAACGCCAACGGTTGTCCCGGCGTATCATGTGGCCTTGCTTATGTAGCAATAACACACTTTAATAGCTTTCTTCCAAATTTTATATATATGTTAGACCGGACATACAACTTAACTTCATCGTGCATGTTATGCTATATTGTTTTAGTTCTGCATTAACCTTAAATATAGCATACGTAACCCTTATTATCGCCCACGACCTTTAGCGGGTGGTATCTAGCCGGTTAGCTGGTGTGGGTTCCCGCTAGTGTTGCATACTCATACTGGCAATCATACTGTCATAGTACTGCAGTGTCCTACCTAGGTCGAATTTGCAGGGCGTTATGCCCTGCCATTTTTCAGTGACATCCTGGTATCCAAAAAAGGCAAAAAGAACACCCTGCCTTTTTTATACGGCGCCCTGCTATATTTTGCATGTAACCCTACTGGTGGCTACAGACGGTTACACGTGTATATTAATTTGCGTGCGCCCTAATCTCGAAAACGCATCCCTATCCAGGGGTAGAACTTTAGCATTTATTTTACTAGACAGCAGGACTAGTAAAGACAAAAGTTTACTAGTCCGCCAAAAGGTTTACTAGTCCTGCAAATAAAAAACAGCACAAATTTAGGTCACAACAATTTTATTTAAAACACAAAAAACCACAGTGTCATCCAGGCCTGGCGTTAACACTGCCTGTCAGTCAGTCAGTGTCACTCAGAGTCGGAGGCACTACTGTCATCACAGTCGGTGTCACTGCTGTCAGTGTAACTACTACAGTCGGGCCTTGGCCTAAGCGGCTGAGTGTCTGGCCTCCGGGCTCCACCAGCACTCCACAGCTCGATTGCCTCCTTCGGTTCAAATGCAGCGATGTCTGGTGAACTCAGCTGAATGGTCAACAGATCAGTCAGTCGATCTGCCTTCAGGACTGACCGGATGCTGCTCTTCGTCAGCTTCAGCTGACTGAAGCCTCTCTCCGCATCAGCCGAGCTGGCTGGCAGAGTCAGAATGGCGTCAACAAGCCCAAGTATGTTTCCATACTCTGCCTGGTGGGCTGCATTGACACTAGACCATGTCAGCTGTCGCACGTCTGGGGACTGTTCATACAGGATCATCTTTAGAAGTGTCCACTCCGTCTCCACACTGGCAGTATCAATGCCAGCGTCGAGAAGCACAGGGCCAAAATGGTTGTTGAGTGTGGCCACAGCGTCATTTCCATAATCACCTGCAGCTTCAGGCCACAGCTTGAAGCTAACGATTGATGATGCACGCACAACGTCCGAATTGCTGTCAACGAAGCGACCCTCCAGACAGCTGACCAGGTTGCCCAAGATCTGCAGTCGGGTCTGCTTGGCGAAGACAGCACCTGTGAGTGTCTCACCATGGAAGTCTTCCATGCGCGCCAGGGCACGCTCCTTGGCAGTTGTGGTCGTCTTGTACATCACAAGGGTGGCCACAACGGATGTCAGCGTGGCATGTACATCAGCAACTGTCGCAGTCACTGTCTGAGCCACCAGCGACAGCTTGCTCAGAACAAACAGCACATCGAGAAGGAAGTGTGCCATCTCGATGATGTCTCGTCGGTGCAGTGTCGCCAAGAAGCCAATGGCCTTTGCCTTGGCATCTCCGGAGCCCCCGGGCACTTGCATCTGCGTCAGATGCAGGACATATGCTGGATATCCCTTCACAAGGGCCTGCAGTGCCTTCAGCAGATGTGGCAACCAGCAAGTGCCACCGACACGTGGTGGAAGGGCACATGGCAGAGACAATGTGTCGAATGCTGCCTTCAAATTGCTACGGTTCAGTGGCGAGTGATGGTAGAACAAGTAGAGGCTCAGGAGGAGACCGCTCAACTTTGTGTACATGGGCAACCGACACAATGCGTCCTTATATGCAAGTTCCAGGCGATGCGCATAGCAGTGGATTGCTTGCAGACACGGCTGCTCATTTCGGAAGAGCGTGGCGACACCGTTGGCTGATCCGGTCATAACAGCGGCGCCATCACTGCCGAATCCGACAAGCTTCTTCATGAGTGTCTCTTTCGGGATGTGGAGGTAGCGCTCCACGACACCGTCAATTGCCCGCTTGATTGACGGAGCATCTGCCTTGCCGACGTTCTCAATACCAGCGAAGGCAGTAGAGACGACACCATTCACTGCATACCTCACGTACACTATCTCCGCTTCCGTGATGGACGCATCTGTCGTACCGTCACTGATGAGGGCGAGAAAGTGAGCACTCTCCAGGTGCTGTGCGAGGTGACGGCGCTCAACCTCAGCGATGGCACGCACGAACTGCTTGCATGCCTTGTCATTCCGATAAGTGTTCCCCACATCAAGGCCCTTCTGTGCGTCCAGGGTACACTGCCACACATAATCTGTGAACGGACGCCGGTGCTTTGCTATCGCGTGACAAGTCCTGAAACATCCAATGCAGGAAATATTAAATATCATAGTATTAAGTAAATACTGAGTATAGTCACAACATAACAACCTTCCTCAGCAAACAGTGAATACTAAAAACATCCTCGCTTTCAAAACAAAACTTGACGAAGATTTGAAGATGGGCAGGTTTAAATTTTAATAAAAGCACAAAAATCACAAGACAAGCCACGTTCTCAAAACCAAAAATATGATGCATAAAGGCGGGAAATACAACACTAAATAGTATTACTTTTGAACCCGAAGATCCAGGCAAGTTATAACACAGATCTACATCAAATGCAAATTAATAATTTCCCATGGCATTGTTTACTGCACGGCACGCTTGAAATGAGAGATAACAGAGAAATGAGGGATAATAATTTAAACCATATAGTGCTAACCCTAACAAAGTACAATCAAACACAATATTTTTTTTACATTTTATAACATTATATCACATGGGTAACATAATTACCTAAACAAATGCGTCAGACGGTCCATGGTGGCCGTGTTCAGCGCTTGGATGGCTCGGTGGGCAGGTGCAGTGCCGGGACGGGCTTCGAACGCAGTTTGCCGGAAGACAGCTCGTGTGTGCGCCTCGCTTGTACTGTGTGCGCGTAGCGAGTCTGGATGAAAGTTTCCATGCCAGTCAAGAACGCATTCTTGCCACGGACACCAGTTATGTTGTGTGTCCTGCACACTTTGCAAAAACATCAAATCGTTGTCGTCATCGTAGGACAGCCAAGTGTGGTCTCGTTCCCAAACCTTCAAATAGCCACGCTGTCGTTTCTGCTGGTCGTACAGCGTGTCCCGTTCTCGCTTTTCCACCTTGCGTTTAACTTCTGGTTTTGCAACCCCAGTTAAATAACGATGCATCGTGCGTAAACGTAACAAAATAATTAGTAATGAATTAACAAAATAATTGATGTAGAACTGAAGATGTGAACCGTATTCGAAATCCGCGCATTTGAAAATAGATTAGAAAATAGACGCGAAAATGGACGCATTGCGCTCATTAGCCGGTACCCCTCTACATGATACGCTAAGCCAAACAAAACGGTCGTTTCAGATTTCTATGTCACACAACAACCAATCAAAAATACCGTTTCACTGTCGATTCACATTAGGTGAAGATTTACTTTGTCAATTGTACGGTTGGTGGCGCCACGCAACATGCTGATTTTTACTAGACAGCCGGACTAGTTGGTAGGCCGGGTTTACTAGTCCGCCGTAATCTTTACTAGTGTACGGACTAGCGGACTAGTGGGTAGTTCTACCCCTGCTATCGCGCCACACGTGCAGTTAGATTGTTCCCAACTGAGCGCATCCTGCAATCAGGCGCACGACCATGAAGTTAACGAACGACCATGTATTATAATGTGTTGGTAGATAGTTTGGCCGTTGATGGTATATATATGGTTTGTGTGTGCATTATTCAACATTTTGAGTCTGTATTTCACCCAGGAGTTACACAATTTAGGCATTTTATCCGATCTTCCGGACAAGCATTTAGTCTTGGCACAGTGGTGCCACCTGGCGAATGGAACCGGCGAATTACCACAAGCGATGATAAAAGTTGCGAATTTTGTTACTCCAATGTGAAGAACATATGTGAAATTTGGCGAGCTGCACACACACTTCCTACGTGCCACCAACAGCCCGCTTGATTACCAACACTACATACATTTTGGTCATGCGTGGTCGTGCGCCTTTTAGTCATACCGCGAGATAGGGGCGCTTGCAGACACTCGATCGTCTGCAAACACCGCAATGTCGACTACGTATCCCGATCGCGCAGTCATTTCAATTTTTTTAGCGCCCCTATCTCGACTGCTATCCTGGTTGCCAATAAATTCTTAATCGTGTCTGCCAAAAATATTAAATACATTGATTTGAGGAGACGCCAATCTTCGAAAGTGGATAAACCAGAGCGACTGACTTTCACAGATCACCTCGACTATACATATCGATCGCCAGGCATTCCTTATTTTGTTCGTATCTTCAAAAGTTAAAGTCTGATCACCAGGAGACTTCTACCGTTAGATTAGTCATTCAATTCTTAATTGTCATACTTGCCAAACTTATTAAAATACATTTTTGTCTGAGGAGGCCACAAACTTCACAAGTCGGTAGACCCACTTGTTCATGACAGACTTTCGAAGCCGGTATGTGTGATTAAAAAAATAATGTTTTATTCATACTCTTTATTTGTTAATGTACCGATGTATAATGATAAGTAACAATGTTTAGTATATCAGCTCAACAATAGTAATGAATAATTGTGTATTGTGCGCATTAAAAGAACCTGCACCCCCTCAATATGCAACGTCCCACCGGCACATGACGTCGCTCATGCTCGTTGCAAGGCGTGCTGTTTCTAGGTCACGACGTCACATGCGTGTGTAGTTGACTAGCCAGGGGTGCTAAGGTTGCTGGTGGCTAACGTCTTCTTTTGCCAAAGTGTTTAGCAGTAGCTACCTGTAATAATTATTATTTAGAGGGGTACCACTAAACAGTGGCTTCAAACTAGTAATAATTACTTTTCTCTGTTTATTGATTGTTAAAAATTACATTGTGTGTGGGTATTTTTTCTGTAAATAAAATGGAATTTTACAAATTAGCTATGCATGTCTATAATTATTTTAATGTTTGATATCGTACTTTTTACTATTTGCAGTGCAGTATATCTCAATTTCTGTTCAGTCTAGCCCACAAATATATGTTGCGTACCTATTCCTTATAACAATAATAATATAATAAATATATATAATAGTCTCTGAGAATATTAAATATGATGTGAATTTATACATACAATGTTATGTCATGCAGTACATCGTGTTTTGCCAAAACTTAAATAAAGTTAAGACATGCCAATTTAATAAAATAAATTATGTTGTATTGTCGATATATACATACTATATAATCATTCATTTGTCCACATTTATATTTATTTAAATGTAATTTTTCAAAATTACTATGTTGCTTATGCATTTTTAATTGTCACAATCAAACATAACAGTATATTTCAATTTATGTTAAACCTAGCCCAAAGAAATTTGGCATACATATTACCTGTATAGTATTATCTATGTATATTGATTATTATGCAGATTGACACAAATTAAAATAATGTAAAGCTAAATATTGTGTTTTGTTCTACAAATGCTTGCCCAAGCCGACATTATAATGCATAAATATATGTATAAACTGTGTACATTATATACTATATGTAAGTAGTATGATATTAAACTACAAGCTGTACACTGCTTCTATGTCTTGGCACACTGCCCTTTTGAAAACCTGTACAAAACACTGCAGTACTCAGGCAGTTCTATGTCTGTCATGTTTGGAGGGATGGGCGTCATTTGGAATTGGACTGCAGCTCACGGGGGACGGCCTCACCTTAATACATATTTTTTAATGTAGGGATATTAGTAAAAATTTCAAATTACTCCGATGATCATTTAAATGCGTCCACATTATGCAGTAGCCATAGGCATAGAAGGTTACAATCATTGTTAATTTTTTTTGACATCTTCATTATTTCTAACAAAATTCCAGTTTTTGTTATCAGAAAATGAGCATTGCTTGTCTATTGGATTTCAGACCATTTCTTGTGATCCATAATACTGAGGACTGTATTTGATGGCTAGTAAAATGGCAATAACATCGGATCTATTTAGGATATTGGCTTGAAATAAAAAGTTATATCACCCAAAAATTTACATTAATTTATCTGACCTTGACATGACCTAATTAGTTGATCTTTATTTCACATTTGACATAATTCTGTTGCAATTAATTAGGAAATGTTCTCAGTAACCATTTATATACTTGAAACCAATTGAGATCTTGATGTGGAAAATTAATTACATGACCCCAAAATTACATGACTCCAAAAATGCATAATAATTTGAGATGATCTATTCTGTTTAACTTTGACCTATTTAATTGATTGACGCAATTTTTAGTCCTTTGACCGAAGATCCAAGGGACTATTGCCATCACTCTCTGTCCGCCGTTAGCTGCCGTATCTCAGAAACCGTTCAGCAACTTTTTCTCTAATTTTGCAGACATATCTTAGGGCATTGCCACTATGCACAAGAAATCTGTATTTGATTGAATCATTTTAAGGGCTCCCTAGGGCCTCCAAGGACTCCAAAACTGGTAAAAATGTAACATTTTGCCTATTTTTACAAAAACTGTTCAACTTTTTTTCTAATTTTGCATAGATGTATCTTAGGGTGCTGCCACTATATACAAGAAATCTGTATTTGATTGAATCATTCTAAGGGCACCTAAGGGGCCCCCAAAGTGCAAAAGTTTTACATTATGTAGTGATGTGGTTTTGAGAAGGGCCCTTGAGACCACCCCCAACAGTAGATTTTGTTTAATGCAGTTATGGAAACAGCTGGCATGAGTAGTTCTCATGGTGAATGATAAGAAGAAATGTACGTTTAGCACATCATTTGCACGTGTCATACAGATATGAGATTTTCTTCAGGTATCAATTGATCTTTTATATAATTAAGGCCAGACACGGCAGGTGGATAGGATTATTTTATAATTTATGCAAATAGTCAATTTATTCTACCCAAATTATAGAATTTAGAGGTATGTAATTGTCATATAAGTAAACTCTCATTAATGATACCAAACATAAAAGCTATCATAATCTGGCAGAAAACCATTTTCAGTATTTTTGTCAAAAAACACCATTTCACCTGGGGTGTCTGGCCTTAAGATTCTCAATAAGATAACCAATTTATTTTAATATTATTTATTTAAAAGTTCCAGCTGCTGCCCTGCAAATGTCCATGTTCTGTTAATGAGTGTCCAATACGTTTCTACACAACTTGCCCTGCGGCTGTGAATGTGCATGTTCTGTGTCCAACACATTATTTACGCAGCTAAATGATATTCTTATCTTATTTCTTGTTTACAATGCAACCATTCCACGTATAAAAACACTCTTAAAATATTCTATGTGCCTTTGTTGTTAAAATATTGCCGCGGTTTGCATCCGATGTGAGCGATAATACAAGCCGGTGGCGTTTCCAGACAACGTCGAAGATGCTCGCTGCAGATGCAGTCTGCGGTGCCAGTTGGACTGCAAGCATGCACGCATATAATGATACATAATATTACTTGCAAGTCCACACATTGTCGAAAAGTTAAAATAAGTTTTTTTATTTAAAAAGCAAACCCAGTTATCGTTTTCTTTCTGTAATTCTGACCTATATTATATAACCCCGGCACAAAAATAACAATGTTCGTAGAACTTCCAAACTTCTTCACAACTTGTCAACAGTATCTACGACACATGTATACAATTATACATATCATGTGTAAAATACACTTACTATCTTATAATGATCACTGTTTACAAAAACGTAAGATGTGTTTGTGTTATGGCGACGTTTTGCGATTGCTACGACCATGTATGACTGACTTTTACAAAACTCCCTGGACAAGGACACCCAGGCCAGGGCTGAACGCATAACCCCACTAGGCAAAGCCATGCGCCGTGACATGCAAACGTCCTACGCGAGGGCAGGCGCTAAAATAAAGGACATTGTAAACAATTGTAATATATACATAATTTTTAAGCTAATAAGTTGTAGTATTAGTTTTTCATGTGTTGCATCTGTTGTTAAAGTGTAACAGCTGTGTAACAAACATTAGAAAAATAAAGTTTATCCACCTCCAAAACATCGATCTGGCGTTTTCTAAAAAATTCTTTGCACCCATAATGTGAACATGGCATTCATTGGTTGATATGACCATCATTAGGTCACCCAATTCAAAGCATGTGCCAAAACAAGGGCTTTTACGATGACGATGTGATCTGCCTGTGACCCGATTGTCTGAAAATGGGGCCCAAGTTCTTGACACAATAATGGCTACATGATAACAGTGCTAGTGTTCTCTGATGTTGCTATTTAATGTGCCCTCCAGGCCTCCACATACATGTATCTCCCCACGCCATGGGGCCACCCAGTAATCAGTCACTTGTCTAGAATCAATTTCTTGTGCACCGTCACCGGATCTGCTCAGCCACAGGCTTTCTTTTTTTTACCTTAGATACCTCAATTTTGATGCATATTCGCTACATTCTGAAGGCTTTGTATGCAGAAGAAGCACAGAGTGTCAATGTCATTTTTAAGTTACATTAACAGTTTTATTAACAAATAACACTGATGATGTATTAATGGTTATAATTGGTTTAAATAACTGTGTCACCAATGATGTTTTAAAGGCTGCGTCTGAGATTAACCTGAAAAGAAGTGGGGTACTATTTCTTTGCTGACATGGAAGAAGGTGCCATGTGAATAATATTAAATTCTAAATATCTATAGCCCTGGATTTTCCATTTTAAAAAGCAGTAAGTAAAGTGTCAGAAACCTTTTGCATGTTTTTTTTACACGGTCTTGTCATAATTCACCAACCCATGTGATCTGTTGATACTGTAATTAACATTTTGTATTACTAAAACTGACTCATTGGTTTGAATTGATTGATTCCACAGTGAAATTATAATTGTTTTTCATGCAATGACTTTGTGCTGGCTACCAGTTACTACTACTACCAATTACTACTACTACCAGTGTGTTTATAGTATCTGGTCATTGATTGTTACTTTAAAATATCCAAATATAAATTTTCTTGGCAGTAATTTGTGAATAAAATACCTGTTTCCTTTTCGTTCATATTCAGATTGATGCCATAAACGTGAATGCAGATGGTTTGAATGTGTAATACTCCTTTTGATGTGTTGTTCAGATGGGTAATTTATACATTTTGTTGCAAGTGTTTACATGTGTAAATCACTGTACGGGTGTAATTAGATCAGGCTGTCCAATAACAGAAAAGTGGGTCAACATTTTTGTTTTGTAGTGTTGCAGCATGCGCAGCCACTTACAGTCAGACTGGCTCAGGTAGTGACACCTGGTGTAGCCAGACACAAGTCGACTGCCGCCAGTTGTCTAGAGGCTTCTCAACAACACGTTGCAGACACACAGACAGGGTAAGACCATTTAGCGTTATCTCGCAAGTTTTTCGTCAACATGAGGTGTGTCTACTGTTTCCTGAATAGGGGAGTACATCAAATTGGTGTTTTCAAGAGTCCACAAGTGCATCTAAATAACGTTACAGTTAAAAACTTGTGTCACTACAACAATATGAATGTTCTCCTGAGTCAAGATTTTAGGTTTCTTTTATGATACATTTTATGGTCTTTTATTCAGATTTTTACAATATGTTACAACTAATTTAGGTATAGAATTAATTATCTCATTATTATATTTATGTATTTGGTGAAGTTACCCAAGGTTCCTGTAATGAGAATGTGTATGCCGAGTTGGTACTTCAACAGTCCTGCTTTACTGTTGAGTTAGTACTTCAACAGTCCTGCTTTACTGTTGAGTTGGTACTTCAACAGTCCTGCTCTATAGTTGAGTTGGTACTTCAACAGTCCTGCTCTATAGTTGAGTTGGTACTTCAACAGTCCTGCTCTATAGTTGAGTTGGTACTTCAACAGTCCTGCTTTACTGTTGAGTTGGTACTTCAACAGTCCTGCTCTACTGTTGAGTTGGTACTTCAACAGTCCTGCTCTACTGTTGAGTTGGTACTTCAACAGTCCTGCTCTATTGTTGAGTTGGTACTTCAACAGTCCTGCTTTACTGTTGAGTTGGTACTTCAACAGTCCTGCTCTACTGTTGAGTTGGTACTTCAACAGTCCTGCTCTACTGTAGAGTTGGTACTTCATCAGTCCTTCTCTACTGTTGAGTTGATACTTCATCAGTCCTGCTCTACTGTAGAGTTGGTACTTCATCAGTCCTTCTCTACTGTTGAGTTGATACTTCATCAGTCCTGCTCTACTGTTGAGTTGGTACTTCAGCAGTCCTGCTCTACTGTTGAGTTGGTACTTCAACAGTCCTGCTCTACTGTAGAGTTGGTACTTCATCAGTCCTGCTCTACTGTTGAGTTGGTACTTCAGCAGTCCTGCTCTACTGTTGAGTTGGTACTTCAACAGTCCTGCTCTACTGTTGAGTTGGTACTTCAACAGTCCTGCTCTATTGTTGAGTTGGTACTTCAACAGTCCTGCTCTACTGTAGAGTTGGTACTTCAACAGTCCTGCTCTATGTGAGTTGGTACTTCAAGTCACTGTCTTCAACACTGTAGAGTTGGTAGTTTCTACTGTTGAGTTGATACTTCATCAGTCCTGCTCTACTGTTGAGTTGGTACTTCAGCAGTCCTGCTCTACTGTTGAGTTGGTACTTCAACAGTCCTGCTCTACTGTAGAGTTGGTACTTCAACAGTCCTGCTCTACTGTTGAGTTGGTACTTCAACAGTCCTGCTCTACTGTTGAGTTGGTACTTCAACAGTCCTGCTCTACTGTTGAGTTGGTACTTCAACAGTCCTGCTCTATTGTTGAGTTGGTACTTCAACAGTCCTGCTCTATTGTTGAGTTGGTACTTCAACAGTCCTGCTCTACTGTAGAGTTGGTACTTCAACAGTCCTGCTCTACTGTAGAGTTGGTACTTCATCAGTCCTTCTCTACTGTTGAGTTGATACTTCATCAGTCCTGCTCTACTGTTGAGTTGGTACTTCAGCAGTCCTGCTCTACTGTTGAGTTGGTACTTCAACAGTCCTGCTCTACTGTAGAGTTGGTACTTCATCAGTCCTGCTCTACTGTTGAGTTGGTACTTCAACAGTCCTGCTCTATTGTTGAGTTGGTACTTCAACAGTCCTGCTTTACTGTTGAGTTGGTACTTCAGCAGTCCTGCTTTACTGTTGAGTTGGTACTTCAACAGTCCTGCTCTATTGTTGAGTTGGTACTTCAACAGTCCTGCTTTACTGTTGAGTTGGTACTTCAACAGTCCTGCTCTATTGTTGAGTTGGTACTTCAACAGTCCTGCTCTACTGTTGAGTTGGTACTTCAACAGATCTGCTCTATACTGTTGAGTTGGTACTTCATCAGTCCTGCTCTACTGTTGAGTTGGTACTTCATCAGTCCTGCTCTACTGTTGAGTTGGTACTTCAACAGTACTGCTCTACTGTTGAGTTGGTACTTCAACTGCTCTAGTTGAGTTGGTACTTCATCAGTACTGCTCTACTGTTGAGTTGGTACTTCAACAGTACTGCTCTACTGTCCTGACTGTTGAGTACTTCAACAGTCTGCTCTAGTTGAGTTGGTACTTCATCAGTCCTGCTCTACTGTTGAGTTGGTACTTCATCAGTCCTGCTCTACTGTTGAGTTGGTACTTCAACAGTACTGCTCTACTGTTGAGTTGGTACTTCATCTGTACTGCTCTACTGTTGAGTTGGTACTTCATCAGTACTGCTCTACTGTTGAGTTGGTACTTCAACAGTACTGCTCTACTGTTGAGTTGGTACTTCAACAGTCCTGCTCTACTGTTGAGTTGGTACTTCAACAGTCCTGCTCTACTGTTGAGTTGGTACTTCATCAGTACTGCTCTACTGTTGAGTTGGTACTTCATCAGTACTGCTCTACTGTTGAGTTGGTACTTCATCAGTCCTGCTCTACTGTTGAGTTGGTACTTCAACAGACCTGCTCTATACTGTTGAGTTGGTACTTCATCAGTCCTGCTCTACTGTTGAGTTGGTACTTCAACAGACCTGCTCTATACTGTTGAGTTGGTACTTCATCAGTCCTGCTCTACTGTTGAGTTGGTACTTCAACAGTCCAGCTCTAGTGTTGAGTTGGTACTTCATCAGTTTTGCTGTAATGTTCAAGTGTTCGCAAGATACTGGTTTTTACAGGGCAAAACAATTCAGCACGTCAGTCGCAGTGAAGTACGCCGACGAGGATGACGTGTCATCAGGTGAGATGATCCACTCACATCCTGCAAAGATTACTTGGCTCAGTTGAAGTGAATTAATAATTTTTCCGATCTTCTTCTCCTTTCCCTTAGTCCATTGCCAGGTGGGCAACGGGTCTGCGAGTCATCTCCATCTGTCCCTATCCTAGTCTCTCCAACTCTTGGCTGTTCACTACTGCGGACCTGCCTACCATTCCAGATTGTCCGGAATCATTCCGGAAATACACCTCAAATTATGGTATTACGGCGAGGGATGAAAATATTACGGATTCTTTCGTCACAATGATCGTCAATCACTTCAGTGCTCCTCAAATTTAGCTTCACTTTATTCAGCAGGTGGCAGCATATATACGCTGCTTGTTGTGACATGGTTTTTCATTCGCTGCTTCTGGTCGTAATCTGACCAATAGGAAACAGCGTTACGACAAATTCGCATTTCCGCGCTCATGGCGCTCAAACAAGAAGAAGTCACGACTCACGCGGCACGAAATGATGGTGGGGGTTGAAATGGCATCACTACCAGCCAAGAAGAAACGTGTGCTGCAAACATTTATAACAGCATGCACGCAGACATGGCCCGTATTGTCAAGTTTAAAGAAGGGTGTCGGCTTTACATATTGCCGGATACGCAAAATTTATTTTCCTATTTCACATAGTCACTGGTGGCCGGGATAATTGCAGGTACTGACTACGTCGTTAGACTACCGGTAGTACTAATGACAGAGTAGTGGGTGTTGTACTTGTAGTGTTAGGTCAACTGACTGTACTAAGACTAAGTTAGTGTATTTATTGAGATTAGTCTATTATTTACAGCCTATAATACAGGGATAGGCTTATATACAAAAGTTGAGTAGACTAGACGATGTCGATGGCTAGTGTAACGTAATGGTTTTGCCATCCCCCGGCATGACTTTGTGTTTGTCTTTGGTCTAGTCAAGCTACTATACTGTGTAGTCTATAGCCTGGCCCTAGGTATACCGACTACTAATATTAATTCTAATGACACCACAAATAGACAATGACGTGACGCATTGTTATAACTTGTCATGTTTTTGTAGTCAGCATGCTGTTTTTGAAATTTACATAAAATCAGAATTACAATGTGTATAGATGCATTTACATTACATTTACGCTTCTTCACGTTTGATTTCCATCAATGCTGGTTATAAACATCTACCTTACCTTGTTAACTGAATGCTTCAAAACACCACATAGTTTATAAGAGACAATTATGTTTTGGGTGCAACTATCGTCATAGTTACAGTATTAAAGTATTACTAACAGTGGTGTTCTTTTCTTGACAATGTCTGACACGGTTCTGAACTATTACTGACAGCAAGCCTATATTCCTAAAAATCCATGTAAATGGGAAGATAGATTATTGACAGGAAGTTTTTGGGGTATGCAGGTCTGCTACTGTCTTTTTAAGATCTCGCTTAACACTACCTCCATCTTAATTTCGGTCTTCCTCTGTTTGCTGTAACAAATGTTAAATTATGTGATGTCGTCAATAAAGATATACAATTTGTGTATTTGTTATGGTATGATAACTGTTAAAGCAGTGTTATTTGAGTAAAGTGTTGTATGTTTTAGACATTATTGATAGGATTGACAGTGAGCTGGCGACGGGGGAGGTGGGGCGGATGTTTGCTGTCATCCATGCAGCCGGCAAACAGCGCAAGATCACAACAGATGACATCATTGTCCTTGACAAGCACATCACAGCTGATGTCGGCGAACACATACGATTCAATAAGGCGAGTCACTCTCTTACGTCCCTAGTTTATTTGTGCTAGTTCAATGTGGATCAACTGTTATTGCTGTTTTCCTGCAGCCAACACTAGTTCTTTGTATTGTAAGTCAGTTTCCTATGGCTTGTTTAACAGAATAGACTGAAGGAAACCAAGTTCAGTAACATATTGCTTTCTAAGTTGTTGTTTCTGAAACACGTGTGGAAAGGTTCTGATTTGATGTGCCTGACTCGTTTCTTTGTTGTTGTAGGTTATGCTTGTAGGAAGTAAAGATTTCACTCTAGTAGGACGACCAATCTTGAAGTAAGTGACATCTCATTCAGGGAAGTAATAGACTGTATTCATCAGGAATAAAATGTAGATGCTTAAAGAAACATCAGGAGTAAAGTGTAAATACTTAAAGAAACATCAGGAGTAAAGTGTAAATACTTAAAGAATCATCAGGAGTAAAGTGTAAATACTTAAAGAATCATCAGGAGTAAAGTGTAGATACAAACAATGGATCAAAATAATTTAAATAGTGGATGCATTTTGTCTGGTAGTAAAAGTGGGTGTCTTCGAAAAGTCTGCTGTAACTGCTTGTTCATTGTTGACATCGTAAAAGATGCGCATCCAGCAGGTGATTGCATGATAACATACTCATGAAGCAACTCAATTAGTAATGTCATCAATAATTCTTTAAAAAATACCAATCCTACAATAAGGAATCCTGTAAAGTTTCTATGTGTTTCTAGTTTATAAACAATATTTGAACTTAAGTACTGAAGCAACAAAACTTTTCTTGTCTGTGCTCTCTAAATTGTCGTAATTTAAACATATAAAGTTGAGTTTTATAATGTGAATTACACAAGAAAGCAGGTGTAGAGAGGTGGTCATGTTTCAGTGCCAGTGTGACGTGTGTTGAAGACAGGAGGTGTAGAGTGGTGGTCATGTTTCAGTGCCAGTGTGACGTGTGTTGAAGGCAGGAGGTGTAGAGTGGTGGTCATGCTTCAGTGCCAGTGTGGCGTGTGTAGAAGGCAGGTGGTGTAGAGTGGTGGTCATGTTTCAGTGCCAGTGTGGCGTGTGTAGAAGGCAGGTGGTGTAGAGTGGTGGTCATGCTTCAGTGCCAGTGTGGCGTGTGTAGAAGGCAGGAGGTGTAGAGAGGTGGTCATGTTTCAGTGCCAGTGTGACGTGTGTAGAAGGCAGGAGGTGTAGAGTGGTGGTCATGCTTCAGTGCCAGTGTGGCGTGTGTAGAAGGCAGGTGGTGTAGAGTGGTGGTCATGCTTCAGTGCCAGTGTGACGTGTGTAGAAGGCAGGAGGTGTAGAGAGGTGGTCATGTTTCAGTGCCAGTGTGACGTGTGTAGAAGGCAGGAGGTGTAGAGTGGTGGTCATGCTTCAGTGCCAGTGTGACGTGTGTAGAAGGCAGGAGGTGTAGAGTGGTGATCATGCTCCAGTGCTAGTGTGACGTGTGTAGAAGGCAGGTGGTGTAGAGAGGTGGTCATGTTTCAGTGCCAGTGTGACGTGTGTTGAAGACAGGAGGTGTAGAGAGGTGGTCATGTTTCAGTGCCAGTGTGACGTGTGTTGAAGACAGGAGGTGTAGAGAGGTGGTCATGTTTCAGTGCCAGTGTGACGTGTGTAGAAGGCAGGAGGTGTAGAGAGGTGGTCATGTTTCAGTGCCAGTGTGACGTGTGTTGAAGACAGGAGGTGTAGAGTGGTGGTCATGATTCAGTGCCAGAGTGACGTGTGTTGTGTTGAAGACAGGAGGTGTAGAGTGGTGGTCATGTTTCAGTGCCAGTGTGACGTGTGTAGAAGGCAGGTGGTGTAGAGAGGTGGTCATGTTTCAGTACCAGTGTGACGTGTGTTGAAGACAGGAGGTGTAGAGTGGTGGTCATGTTTCAGTGCCAGTGTGACGTGTGTAGAAGGCAGGTGGTGTAGAGTGGTGGTCATGTTTCAGTGCCAGTGTGACGTGTGTAGAAGACAGGAGGTGTAGAAAGTTGGTCATGTTTCAGTGCCAGTGTGACGTGTGTTGAAGACAGGAGGTGTAGATTGGTGGTCATGCTTCAGTGCCAGTGTGACGTGTGTAGAAGGCAGGAGGTGTAGAGAGGTGGTCATGTTTCAGTGCCAGTGTGACGTGTGTTGAAGACAGGAGGTGTAGAGTGGTGGTCATGTTTCAGTGCCAGTGTGACGTGTGTTGAAGACAGGAGGTGTAGAGTGGTGGTCATGTTTCAGTGCCAGTGTGGCGTGTGTAGAAGGCAGGTGGTGTAGAGTGGTGGTCATGCTTCAGTGCCAGTGTGACGTGTGTAGAAGGCAGGAGGTGTAGAGAGGTGGTCATGTTTCAGTGCCAGTGTGACGTGTGTAGAAGGCAGGAGGTGTAGAGTGGTGGTCATGCTTCAGTGCCAGTGTGACGTGTGTAGAAGGCAGGAGGTGTAGAGTGGTGATCATGCTCCAGTGCTAGTGTGACGTGTGTAGAAGGCAGGTGGTGTAGAGTGGTGGTCATGTTTCAGTGCCAGTGTGACGTGTGTAGAAGGCAGGAGGTGTAGAGTGGTGTTCATGCTTCAGTGCCAGTGTGGCGTGTGTAGAAGGCAGGTGGTGTAGAGTGGTGGTCATGTTTCAGTGCCAGTGTGGCGTGTGTTGAAGACAGGCGGTGTAGAGTGGTGGTCATGTTTCAGTGCCAGTGTGACGTGTGTAGAAGGCAGGAGGTGTAGAGTGGTGGTCGTGCTTCAGTGCCAGTGTGGCGTGTGTAGAAGGCAGGTGGTGTAGAGTGGTGGTCATGTTTCAGTGCCAGTGTGGCGTGTGTTGAAGACAGGCGGTGTAGAGTGGTGGTCATGCTTCAGTGCCAGTGTGACGTGTGTAGAAGGCAGGAGGTGTAGAGTGGTGGTCATGCTTCAGTGCCAGTGTGGCGTGTGTAGAAGGCAGGTGGTGTAGAGTGGTGGTCATGTTTCAGTGCCAGTGTGGCGTGTGTTGAAGACAGGCGGTGTAGAGTGGTGGTCATGTTTCAGTGCCAGTGTGACGTGTGTAGAAGGCAGGAGGTGTAGAGTGGTGGTCGTGCTTCAGTGCCAGTGTGGCGTGTGTAGAAGGCAGGTGGTGTAGAGTGGTGGTCATGTTTCAGTGCCAGTGTGGCGTGTGTTGAAGACAGGCGGTGTAGAGTGGTGGTCATGTTTCAGTGCCAATGTGTCGTGTGTAGAAGGCAGATGGTGTAGAGAGGTGGTCATGTTTCAGTGCCAGTGTGGCGTGTGTAGAAGGCACTGTCATAGAGAAGACATTGTCTCACACTGATGTCATCTTCCACTACCAAAGGCGTGACAATCACAGACATCTCAAATGTGAGTTCATGCACGTATACCCTTAGGCCTAGTACCATACACAACCGTATCTTATGTATTTGCAACTATTGCAACTTAAAGAATTTAAGGTGTACAATCCTTGTTTTATCCAGTTTTAAAAGCAGTTCAGCGTCTGTCGTTTCATGCACTTGTATCTGTGTCAACCCCCACATTAGAGCACTGTTCTAAATTACACCCAATTGCAATTTCTGCGTCTCAATTCTGCTTGTATTCTTTTATGTTAAGTTACCAGGTCATAGCAGAGCCTGGTCTTAACTTTGTTATTTGCAGGCTGTCTTGCTTACTTCTTGCAGTAGTCGGCTTTTGAATGCTGTACATTTATGGTTAAGTTTATAACTAGATTGCGGTGTTCGGTGAATTAATTATCTACTCTTGCATCCACCACAAGACAGCTCACACCGTACAAAATATGTGCACCCGTTTCTACTTTATTGCATCACAGTGACTCTCCTACTTGTATCACAGTGACTCTCCTACTTGTATCACAGTGACTCTCCTACTTGCATCACAGTGACTCTCCTACTTGCATCACAGTGACTCTCCTACTTGTATCACAGTGACTCTCCTACTTGCATCACCGTGACTCTCCTACTTGCATCACAGTGACTCTCCTACTTGTATCACAGTGACTCTCCTACTTGCACCACAGTGACTCTCCTACTTGCATCACAGTGACTCTCCTACTTGTATCACAGTGACTCTCCTACTTGCATCACAGTGACTCTCCTACTTGCATCACAGTGACTCTCCTACTTGCACCACAGTGACTCTCCTACTTGCACCACAGTGACTCTCCTACTTGCATCACAGTGACTCTCCTACTTGCATCACAGTGACTCTCCTACTTGCATCACAGTGACTCTCCTACTTGCATCACAGTGACTCTCCTACTTGCATCACAGTGACTCTCCTACTTGCATCACAGTGACTCTCCTACTTGCATCACAGTGACTCTCCTACTTGCATCACAGTGACTCTCCTACTTGCATCACAGTGACTCTCCTACTTGCATCACAGTGACTCTCCTACTTGCATCACAGTGACTCTCCTACTTGTATTGGTGACTCCTACTTGTTTCATGATTGGTGTCATTGTTTCAGTGAACAAGACAAAGCTGACATTTGTGCGAATAAACAAGATAGAGTTGACTTCACTGCAAGCCTCATGACAGCAATTCACTTCACCAAGCCAAGTGACTGCGTAGTGAATCTCCCCTGTCTATGGTTCTACACTCTCTTAGTCACAGTGTCTTCTCTCTGGTTGCACGGAATCTGCTGATCTGCTTGACAATGTTCTCAGTGGCACCAGCCCATCTGTTATCCTGATTGCAATACAACATTGGGATAGAGCTACTTTATAGGAGAGTGCACCAGCTGTTGTTTCATGGGAGGTTGCACTGTTGTCACAGCTGCACAGATCAGACTAAAGTGGCAGGTGTTCGTCTGCGAGCAGTGGCTGTACCACATGGGGAAATATTCACTTCTTTGTGTCGTGGAAGAACATTATAACTGTAGAACAACAAACAGCCACATGAACTTGTCTCACAGTGCCCCGTGTAAGTGCTGTGCGTAGGCAAGTAAGTTTCTTATGCAAATCATGTTATGTAAAAAATCTGTCCACCTGTTTCAACTTTTTGCCAGTTGTGCTTGTAAACAGGTAATAAAAGAAATAACGTAGACAATGTAATTATTCTGCCATCTTGCGTATTCTCAACTTAACTTTGACATTCTCAACTTTGACAAGTACAGACAACGCCATAATTGCTCAATCCCCCAATCCGTTACAGCTTCTACCTACGGTATCAAGACAATACCCCCTGGAATATGGGGATATGTTCAAGCATGAATTTGATGGTAGGTATGAGAGCTATACACGAATGATTTTTATGGTGATTCTAAAATTAATATGTTGGGAAATTGAATGTTGTGGGCGATCCCATGGAGGTAGTCCATGATAGTGCGATTTGGGTAGTCTGCCACGGCTGTCCTAAGACGTGCTGAGATGGCCTTGTATTTGCCCTGCTGCGGGGGCGCTGCCTCACCTGCAATCACCTGTGTGATAACGACCTCATTCAATGGTTGCCGACGTCTCAGGACATCTAGGAAGTGGTAGAACTTGGGATGATACGCACCAACATTAGACAGCATCCGACGGTGCCAACCTTCAACATGGTTGTTGGTGTGGGGCAGTCCTTCAATCACACGATCCTTCACATTCCTCATGGTCGAAGGGGGATGGGTGGCGACCACAACATTGCTGACAGCCATTGTACGTATCCTCAAAGTAGTCGAAGACTGGCTGAGATACCTCGGAGACAGTCCGACAGAAACTCAAATGACTTCACCACATCCTCCACGGGAACAAAATCTTGCGTATACCGAGACCGATTTCAGTGTTCCTGGTAGAGGCCTCGAAGGAGAGGCATGCAGTTCACGAAGATGTTTCCTCCTTGTGAGGCACAATATGGCCGTTGGCACAAGCATAGGTTGTGAACAACTGGTAGAACACATTCGGCACCACTTTAAATTTTCCATCACAAAACCAGTCTGGTGAAGTCTCCAGAATGTGTAGATCGCTTACCGCACCTTGAGGGCCTCAGGACGACCAGAATCTGGAGCGTGTGGTCACTGAAACGACCAACAATCTGGTCATCACTGACGCAGAGTCAGGCCTTGCACTGGCTACCACACCATTGGTCAGATTCTTTTGCTACAGAACACAAGTTTCCTACCATCCTTGTTGGAGGTGATCAATTCCATCTCAATTTCTGGATAACGTACTGAAAATAACAACCTGGCTCTGAGCCGCTGAAACACGCAAATGAGTTGACACGTTGCCAAAGTCACCTAAATCCACAAACGGACCGACAGGAGAGAAACACAATTGATGTCAGCATAAAACAAACAATGCCCCACTAAGAGTTATTGTACCTAAAGTTAATTAAACATAATGAAAGCAATTGATAACTACCATCCTTGTTGGAGGTGATACTTTTTATCTAGATTTCTGGATAAGCATCAAAGCAATGCCAGAATTTGATCAATACCTGGAACTTCCATGAAAGTATTTGGTCATTACCAAGAACATTTGTTTAATTGTAATTATATAGCCAGCAAAGTATGAACTACTCAATGAAAGAAATACAGGGGGTATTACCCTGGGGGGGTTTAGTCCAGGGGATAATGTCCTATCTACCTACCTACAAACACTACCACAC
Organism: Paraescarpia echinospica; assembly: GCA_020002185.1. NCBI lineage: Eukaryota > Metazoa > Annelida > Polychaeta > Sabellida > Siboglinidae > Paraescarpia > Paraescarpia echinospica. Next base: position 1,327,378 of record CM034542.1, on the reverse strand, counting down.
GGAAATTCCAAATCCACATTTATTGAACTTTCATGCAAAATGTCATTTTGTCCATCTACATTTATATCAGACCTGTCAGTCTGGAATTGTTTCAAGTGACCCTGCAGTCAATACACAAAGAAACGTTCCGTTAAAACAACACATTTGCAGTATACCCGCTCAAATGTCCTGCCAATTTCCTGTTGGTTGGAGTAAAAACACGACAAATGATAAGCGTAAAGCCATTGTTAGTTCAGCATGGTCAAGCAACACAAATTTACTTGACAGGTTCACAGACAAGTCTCCAGCCCAACTCAACATTGTTTTTGATTTCATGTTGACACAACGCAAGATCTTGTACATGATGACTTCTGGGATACCTTGGGTCCGTTTCACTGTACTGGTGACTTCTGGGATACCTTGGGTTCGTTTAACTGTACAGATGACTTCTGGGATATCTTGAGTCCGTTTCACTGTACTGGTGACTTCTGGGATACCTTTGGTCCGTTTCACTGTACTGGTGACTTCTGGGATACCTTGGGTTCGTTTCACTGTACTGGTGACTTCTGGGATACCTTGGGTCCGTTTCACTGTACTGGCGACTTCTGGGATACCTTGGGTTCGTTTCACTGTACTGATGACTTCTGGGATACTTTGGGTCCGTTTCACTGTACTGGTGACTTCTGGGATACCTTGGGTCCGTTTCACTGTACTGGTGACTTCTGGGATACCTTGGGTCCGTTTCGCTGTATTCATGTTTTCACTTTCTCATAAATATTCTGTATATTCCCGACTTAGTTTTCCACACAGGAATATTTCATATTTTAGAGTAAAAATGGGTTTAAAAGTTTTAGAAACCTTGATGAAACGGAACCCTTCAGCTATTAAACCGATTGTGGTGTTGCTGCTAAGTAAGCATAGTCACATACTGTAAGCGTTTACATGGCAACTTATATCTTGCCTCCAAAGCACACAATACAGACAATAATAAATTAATGAATCAAAAATGTTAAACTGTTCCCGATACATCGTATCCAGCTAAACCAATTTGTGATTTCACTGTCGCTTCCTCTAAAAACCTGCACATTTATGGCTTCTATAAAAGTATCTATGAAGATTTAAAAAACACTACTTATGAAATATCCAAATGTGAATTATAAGGTGCAACAAACTGTTTATTCTAACAAGTTTGATGTCCTGTTGCTGCTATTATTGTTCCGAGAGATAGCGATGTATATTACAGGCTGGATACAATGAAAACGAGGCGTTTTATTAAAAAAATGATGTAACATACAATTAATAAAAACATTCCCCTTGATCAGTGCTGGCTAGCTGCCACCTGCACATCTCAAACTCACCGATCAACAAAGATGCAATCTAAACATTTAATCATCACCTATATACTATAACATAACACTGTCTAATTAGATAATGGACCACATGAAACATACACAGCTGACCAGAAAGTGACATAAAATAGTTTGTATTACTCGACTAATAAAATAATTGCCACCTCTCTAGCACAAGTTAAGCGGCAATTGCGCAGCGATGGTACCGGTCAGCAGCAGCATCTAGGAGTTGGTCAAACAGGAAGCAGCTAAAGGGACTGGTTGGTGAACTTGGTCATGTTTTCTTCAGTTCTCAGTTAAGCTATTAACTACTGTCTTCCGTTCACCTCACACAAGGGACTTGTGAATTTACCACCAAAAAGGCAACAGTTGGAAGTTGTGTTAGGTGAGCAAACTCAAGACTGTTATACAGCACCCGTGACGGGCTACAGTAGTGGAACTCTATATTTGGTTAATTCAGCAACAACAAACACGGGTCTTAAAGCTTACCCAGGCAAGCAGCAAACGCCCACAGAGGCAACAGCACCAACAACACATTGCGGCTCTAATGTCTGCAACACACATAAAGACATGGCTCTAATGACTGCAACGCAATTAGAGACATGACTAATGACTGCAAGACAATTAGAGACATGGCTCTAACGACTGCAACACACAATAGAGACATGGCTCTAATGACTGCAACACACAACAGAGACATGGCTCTAACGACTGCAACACACTCTAGAGACATGGCTCTAATGACTGCAACACACAACAGAGACATGGCTCTAATGACTGCAACACACTCTAGAGACATGGCTCTAATGACTGCAACACACTCTAGAGACATGGCTCTAATGACTGCAACACACTCTAGAGACATGGCTCTACTGACTGCAACACACTCTTAGAGACATGGCTCTAATGATTGCAACACACTCTAGAGACATGGCTCTAATGACTGCAACACACTCTAGAGACATGGCTCTACTGACTGCAACACACTCTAGAGACATGGCTCTAATGACTGCAACACACAACAGAGACATGGCTCTAATGACTGCAACACACTCTAGAGACATGGCTCTACTGCACACAAACATTTCAAGACCAGGAGTGGTGGCGCTGTACTGCCTGAAATGCCGTGAGATTACTACAACTACTACACTACTGCTACAACTATTAAACAAATGCTAGCTCTAACTTCTTAACACCTCAATCACAAAACATACAATATTCTATAAGAAACACAAACTCAACACTGCACCCAGTGTCACGTCATACTCCGACACAGAGCTCAATGTCACGCTATACTCCGACACAGCTCAATGTCACGCCATACTCCGACACTGAATTCAATGTCACCATTTACTCCGACACTGAGCTCAGTCACCACTTACTCTGACACCGAGCTCAATGTCACCACTTACTCAGACACTGAGCTCAATGTCACCAGTTACTCTGACAGTGAGCTCAAGATGTCAATGTCACATTTTTTCCACACTACAATACTAGCACATATATTTAAACATTTAGCTGCACATACGATGAAAAGTTGTGTTACGATAGCCAACGGGCCAACCTTACTCAACTGCCTTGAACAAGCGTGGTTACACTAACAGTAACATTGGTAACGACACTCGCAAACTGTACGGAAATCACAAAATTTTGGAATCATTACATTGGTTTTGCTACCTGATCAACAGTAACATTACACTGCCATGGAGCCTGTTACACCCACCCACCCATCGCAGGTAGCACCAGCGTTGTGTCTAGTTTGAGACTGTCCCTTACCTCGGGCCAATGTTCATAAGAAACCAGTGTAGAGTTCATCAGGTCAGCGGCAAAGGGCAATCTCAACAGCCGACACTGGCCAGTGTTACCTAGCCAACACTCAAAGGTGACAACAGATCTACGATCACAGCCAAGTCAGTGTTGACTTTGTGATAGTTTCAAAACAACTTAGCAGTGACTCCTGCACCACTGAAACTGTACGCTGCTGCGTCATCTAACAAGAACAAAACAAGTCGCCGGTGACAACGTGCTGCGTACATAACGGTGGACAGCCAAGGCATCGTTCTCAACACGACTAACTGACAAGATACAGTTGCTAACGCGATATAGTAATCCCCCTATTTCAGTAACTGTCATCTAATGATAAAACAACACTACAATCAGTGTTCACTACTACGAATAGTCTGCTGAATGCAGCTCATGCTTGTGTGAGCATCTCACATGGCCTCTCTCAGTTTGGTCATGCAACCTGCAACAAACAGGAAACCGACCATCAGCAACAATCAGTATGACATAAACAACCCATTCACAAAGCCATAGCTCCAACTGCCAATGCACTGAAGAACCGACTTGATATATTATGAATGCACCAGCCTCTCAAATTCGATTATAAAGCAACATCAGTTAAAGAGCGGTATATAGGCAAATTTGCCTGAAGACCGAAGAGGATGTATGTATTTTTGTATGTATGTATCTAAAATAATAAAAATAGAAATGCTGGCAAAAAGTAGCTCATTTCTTTTTAAAAGGTACTGTTTTAAGCATATAAGTCACAGCGTAACTAAATACCAAAAGGAATGACAACACAGGACACGAATGCCGACATGATTGTCGACTTGATTATTTGAATGATAACACACAAACACGAAGATTGTATTATTTTTTGTATATATTAGTTAATGTGTTATTAAAAATAGTGTAGAATTTTATCCCGATACTCTGCTATTTAGGCCGATTTCCAGTGGTTGTAGAAACCTTGCAGGAGAGTTGGTTAGCTGCAATTTCGCATGTAGCACAGTTAAAGGTTGTTTAAGAAAATTGAAGCAAGTACAGATTTTGTGTGTATAGTGGCATTACTACATGGTCACATGACGGCAGCATTGACGCTAAATATAACCTAGGACCCGTGCACCACGTAAGTTAGATTCTTTTGAAACTGAATGCAGGCATCTTTAGTATATAAACATAAATAGCCACTACCATTTCGTTTATTTTCAAATAGTAATTAAGTTGTTGCCCTTTTGCAATGCTTGTTTAGACTTCGGTAATTTTTTGCCATACTTTGTGACGCAGTCACGGATAACTGCTGGCGAACTTTGCGACAATTTTTTTGTGATTGAGCAAAATTAATTTTAGTTTATTATTATAATAAACAACAGGATGCTTATGTTTGTTTTCATCATAAACGTAATCATTTCTTAGTTTTTGTTTGGGTAAAGCTTATATTGTTGCTTTCCGTTAGCATTTATCCGGACAAGTGACAATTTTGGCGGACAAGTAGATTTAAAAACTCACTTGTCCAGAGGACAAGTACAAATTCCGGCTTATTTCTGACACTGTTAGTAATTGTCTATAATTTTTTAAACGTACAATAATATTAAAAATGTATTTTTTATCAAAAATACTACTTTTTCAGCCAAACTACTTCATTGCACAATTTAGTATACAGTTTGCTAGAATAACAAAAATGGAAATATATCAATTCAATTTTCCATGAGACTATCCACAAAACCACCGCCGTCAAAATTTCCAAGAATTATCTGGTTACCATGGTTACCATTATGCAAATTGATTAGTATTTAATGTCTAACATTCTTGTCTTACAGACTTAAGACACTGCAAATTTGGTCGCGACTGAACAAGTAGTTTAAAAAAAAGAACTGGCCCAGATTTTTTTGAACTGGCCCTCCTGAATTTGAACTGGCCAGACTAATTTACAATCCACATCAACACATTTCCATTTTGCCACATTGTTTAATCACACATGTGAACGTCTATCATTTAAATTTTACATGTAAGTACATAAGATATTAAACAGTAATAATTTTAACATTAACTACATGTACACTAACATAAAGCTAAGTTACAATAACATAATATAACTTTGCATTTCATATATATATAAAAAATGAATTTTTTTTTTAAACGGGTCAAATCTGATTGATAACATAAAAGCATGACTGATAACCTGATCATTTGAATGACAACACAAAGATATGATGTACCTGATCACTTGAATGCAAAGACAGCTTTGATGGAGACGTGGTCTGAGGGGAAGGTGGCATTGGGGATGCCCTGTTGGATGAGAGCCTCTGAGGGCGTGCGCAGCACCCCGATGACATGGAGGGAGCTGCTGGCATACCACAGGTAGTCGAGGGAGCGCGGCGCCCCGTCGTGGACTGACTTACTGGTGGCTGGTTCACAACCCTGGAACACGACAGTCAACTGGACTAAGTGGCACTTCACGTTCACAAACTCACTCATGCATAACACACACACTCACAGACACACACACTCATACATAACACACACACACACTCTCATACATAACACACACACACAGAATTTTCCAGAGATACCAAATGTAATTCCACCAGAGAGATTAGAATTGAACTACTCCAATAACGTGTTAACTTCAATCAATGAAATTACACAGCATGTAACACAGAGATGACACAATGTTGACACTTACAGAGATGACAGTGTGTGAAAACTTAGAGATATGTCCAGCCCTGAAAAAATATATACAGAACTTCCCCAACATCTTGTGTTTTCTTTCTTTAATAAGATCATTCCCCTTCCCTCTTTCCCCCAAGCCCCCACCTTTTTCCCCATCCCATTTATTTTTTATACACAGATGGGTGGTGAAACTGGATCACAAGCAGACCTGCCAACCTGATATCACTTGTCTCAATTTCAGTATTGCCTATACTATTATCAGTAATAATTTAAATTTCCAAAGAATGTTTACGTGTAACACCTTTCGGTTGTGTGCATGGCTTTTTGCCACACATGCCTACGAGTGATTTTTGCATTTTACGTTTCATCCTTCCTAGCGGACACACAGTGTGCGCGCTCTGGCGGATAATTGTACACCTAACGGATTCGTGTGGAATTAGCAGTAGGTCGCACGGTGCGCTAAATATCGAATAAATTAAGGCATTCCTTCATCAATTAATGTAGACTTATTTTTTAGGGCACGTCAACTGAATTTGTGTGCGCCAGATGTCAAATTGAGCCATTCTTCGCCTCAAAAACGTGAGAAGATAATTATATGGGGTTGATTCAGTAGCTGATTAGCTGTAGTCGGTAATCCCGCCAGCCGTCGGGGCTTCGGGAACACGCTGCTATCCATCACATAACCTGTTGTCTACCAAAAGGTCTGTTAAAGCAATGGTAACCAATAAAATGATAACAATAACACCAGGGATCCCACAGCAAAGATATCTTTAGCAAACATTCTCATAATCTTATACACATCAAACGAAGCATATTCATTTATGATAACACATAAGAATAAGACATTTTTTGAAATGCCACCCCCTAACTTCTACTAAACAACTAATTGACACTACGTTTAGGATAACTACACCGGTGAGACAGATCTACAGAGGTGTGTTTGTTCATATGTCATACGCACCAGCACTGTGTCATAGGCACTACGCATGTTGTTGGAAGTGTGTTGGAAGATGTGCCACCATAAGTTAACAAGTGCCATGATCTGGAAACAAAACATAGTGAATGGTTTACAAGCAACAAACAACTACAGGCAGCAACAGTGATGATAAGAGAACCATCCAGTAACTTCCAGCGTCTTATTCCAGAATAAACAATAAGTTATAGGCTTAACATGGAACAGGGATGATGACAGAACCATCCAGTAACTTCCACCATCTTACTCCAGAATAAACAATAAGTTATAGGCTTAACATGGAACAGTGATGATGACAGAACCATCCAGTAACTTCCACCATCTTACTCCAGAATAAACAGTACGTTATAGGATTAACATGGAACACTTTAAACCAACAAATACAGAATCACCTTTATGATAAATAATGAAGCCTTTGCTTAATCGTGAAACAAGATCAACAGTGATTGATTAAATGACTGACCTGTCCATCAGCCATCTGTACTGAGGGCAGGGCTTGTAGTTTGGCCATGGAGAGGTCGTTGAGGTAGCCCTCGCGGGTCAGCTGGTAGACGGGGGAGGTGGGCATGGAATTGAAGTCTCCACAGATGATGTGAGGTCTGTCAGCACCCCCAGCCACAGACACAAGCTCCTTGATGGCACACGCCGCCTGACAACATACAACACACCGTGACGACATAGACTCCACACACCGCCTGACAACATACGACACACAGTGACGACATAGACTCCGCACGACACACGCTGCCTGACAACATACGACACACAGTGACGACAGACTCCACACGACACACGCCGCCTGACAACACACGACACACAGTGATGACATAGACTCCACACGCCGCCTGACAACATACGACACACAGTGACGACATAGATTCCACACGACACACGCCGCCTGACAACATACAACACACAGTGACAACATAGACTCCACACGCTGCCTGACAACATACGACACACAGTGACGACATAGATTCCACACGACACACGCCGCCTGACAACATACAACACACAGTGACAACATAGACTCCACACACTGCCTGACAACATACGACACACAGTGACGACATAGATTCCACACGACACACGCCGCCTGACAACATACAACACACAGTGACAACATAGATTCCACACGACACACGCCGCCTGACAACATACAACACACAGTGACAACATAGACTCCACACGCTGCCTGACAACATACGACACACAGTGACGACATAGACTCCACACGACACGCCGTCTGACAACATACGACACACTGACGACATAGACTCCACACACTGCCTGACAACATACGACACACAGTGACAACATAGACTCCACACGACACACAGTGACAACATAGACTCCACACGATGCCTGACAACATACAACACACAGTGACGACATAGACTCCACACGACACACGCTGCCTGACAACATATGACACACAGTGATGAAATAGACTCCATACGACACACGCCGCCTGACAACATACGACACACAGTGACAACATAGACTCCACATGACACACGCCGCCTGACAACATACGACACACAGTGACGACGTAGACTCCATACAACGCCTGACAACATACACTCCACATGACACACGCCGCCTGACAACATACGACACACAGTGACGACATAGACTCCACTCCAGTTTTTAAAGCATCAACAAAAATATCCAAATATGAAATATACCAGATCAAGTTCAGCTCACCCTAAAACACAACGATTATTCAGAAAAAATTACAACAAAGTAACTGATGCATCAAAGTGCAACATAGTATGAGGAGAGCATTGTATGCCCCGAGACTGAGAGTGTGCCCCAAGACTGAGAGTGCCTGTGCTGCTGTCACCTGGACACACTGTAGGTCTGGTCGCTGGAATCGCTCGTAGCTGACGTGGATGTTGGCCAAACACAGCACCTTGCCCGTTGTCTTACTCTGCAACTGGGTGAGCATCGCCACCGCCGGACTCTCAATCGCTGACCGTACACTCTTCTTGACCACATCATCCAGCGAACTATTCTCCAGTTCCTGTAAGACATGTAACATACTGACCACTGAACATTGTCAAACTGTCAGATCTGTTAGACATGTAACATACTGACCATTCAACTTTGTCAAACTGTCAGATCTGTTAGACATGCAACATACTGACCACTGAACATTGTCAAACTGTCAGATCTGTTAGACATGTAACATACTGACCATTCAACATTGTCAAACTGTCAGATCTGTTAGACACATAACATACATATTTCTCAACACTGTCAACACAAACTGCTAGATAAACAGAACTTATTCAAATTGCTCAAAGAGTAAACTTTAATGGTCCAAACAAATAATCTAGCATTTAATTTTTTCATTTAATTCTGTTTCAAACATGCGACAGTCAAGTTTGTTTCTTTACAGAATTTGCCAGAGGTACCAAATGTGATTCCACCAGAGAGATTAGAATTGAACTACTCCAATAACATGTGTTAACTTCAATCAATGAAATTACACAGCATGTAACACAGAGATGACAGTATTGGCACTCACAGTGATGACACAATGTTGACACTTACAGAGATGACAGTGTGTGAAAACTTAACAGATATGAGATGACAGTTTTGATATGTAGAGGTAGATGCATTGTTACTTACAGAGACGACACAGCATGATGACATTTAAAGAGGACTGTGAAATGAGTGTGTTGACACATACATATTACCCAGTGTGTTGACACATATCGATGACAGTGTGTTGAAACATACAGATGACAGTGTTGACACATACAGATGACAGTGTGTTGAAACATACAGATGACAGTGTGTTGAAACATACAGATGACAGTGTTTTGACACATACATGATCTAGTGTGTTGACACATACAAATAACATAGTTTTGACACATACATATGACCCAGTGTGTTGACACATACAGATGAGTGTTGACACATACAGACGACAGTGTGTTAACACATACGGGTGACCCAGTGAGTTGACACATACATATGAAAGTGTGTTGACACATACAGATGACCCAGTGTGTTGACACATACATATGACAGTCGTTACACATACAGATGATGAAGTGTTGTCACATTGAGGTGACAGATTGTTCACACAGACGAGATGTGTTGACATACACATGGCAATATGTTGACACATACACATGACAGTGTGTTGATACATACAGGTGAGTGTTGATACAGAGATGATGGTGTGTTGACACGTACATGTGACTGTGTGTTGACACATACAGATGACAGTGTGTTGACTTACAGAGAAGGCGAGCTGAGAGAGTACGACGCCGCGACTGTGGATCAGTTTGAACTGACTGGTGCGGAAGAACGTTGCCTCGCCGTCATCTGTGGTCAGGTCATTGCGCTTGATAAACACACCCTCGTAGCCCAGCCTACAACAACCACACACTCTGTTTAGCTCTGGCAACAACCACACGCTCTGTCAAGCTCTAGCATAAACCACACGCTCCATCTAGCTCTGGCAACAACCACCCACTCTTGTCTAGCTCTGCCAACAACCACACTCTGAGGGATCGCTCTGAAACAAGACATGCATGTGGCATGTGCCCTTCGGGAACATCAGAGATAAAACTGTGCCTTTTCAAAATTGTATGTGCCCCAAATCAGTTGATTACGATTTTATTTGCATGATAGTATGATAGCTTAAATAACCAGGTAAGCGCGAACATTACTTTTTAAATATTAGGCAAATAATCATGTTATTATTTAATTTATTTGAATTCTTTTCAGGACTGCCTGTGTGACATATTTCTGGGTATATAATATATAACTATCAATGTTCAGAAATTTTGTTTGCTCAAAATCTGTAACGTCACAAAACTAGATACAGTCTGGGTATGTGTGCCCCATTTTTTGTGGACTGGTCATTCTGCTAGTCTACTACTGCATGGATAGGGCGGGCGGCTCTAACTGAGAAATATGATGCAGCAGTTTGTGATACTGGGATACAACAATTCACATACGAGAGAGCACCACCTAAAATATTCAAAGAAGGATGTCGATTAATAATGAACAAATGTATACACTGAAGCACAGATGCATGGAATAGCCTCACGCAGTCTGTGGTTGAGACTCCACCGGGGCAGTCTTTTAACAGGACATTAGATTAAAAGTACTAGAAAAATCACCCAAATACATTAGCCCAATTAAATTATACTATACACAGTCAGACTATTAGAGACTGGAATAGAACATAGCAGTCTTTTTTTCAAAGTTTACGACCCTGTAGCTCTGGTAATAAGTACACATCCTGTCTAGCTGTGGCATCAACCACACACTCTGTCTAGCTCTGGTAATAAGTATACACCCTGTCTAGCTGTGGCATCAACCACACACTCTGTCTAGCTCTGGTAATAAGTACACACCCTGTCTAGCTGTGGCATCAACCACACACTCTGTCTAGCTCTGGTAATAAGTACACACCCTGTCTAGCTGTGGCATCAACCACACACTCTGTCTAGCTCTGGTAATAAGTATACACCCTGTCTAGCTGTGGCAACAACCACACACTCTGTCTAGCTCTGGTAATAAGTACACACCCTGTCTAGCTGTGGCAACAACCACACACTCTGTCTAGCTCTGGTAATAAGTACACACCCTGTCTAGCTGTGGCAACAACCACACACTCTGTCTAGCTCTGGTAATAAGTACACACCCTGTCTAGCTGTGGCAACAACCACACACTCTGTCTAACCACACACTCTGTCTAGCTCTGGTGTACACACCCTGTCTAGCTGTGGCATCAACCACACACTCTGTCTAGCTCTGGTAATAAGTACACACCCTGTCTAGCTGTGGCAACAACCACACACTCTGTCTAGCTCTGGTAATAAGTATACACCCTGTCTAGCTGTGGCATCAACCACACACTCTGTCTAGCTCTGGTAATAAGTACACACCCTGTCTAGCTGTGGCATCTGTCTAACCACACACTCTGTCTAGCTCTGGTAATAAGTATACACCCTGTCTAGCTGTGGCATCAACCACACACTCTGTCTAGCTCTGGTAATAAGTACACACCCTGTCTAGCTGTGGCAACAACCACACACTCTGTCTAGCTCTGGTAATAAGTACACACCCTGTCTAGCTGTGGCAACAACCACACACTCTGTCTAGCTCTGGTAATAAGTATACACCCTGTCTAGCTGTGGCAACAACCACACACTCTGTCTAGCTCTGGTAATAAGTATACACCCTGTCTAGCTGTGGCAACAACCACACACTCTGTCTAGCTCTGGTAATAAGTACACACCCTGTCTAGCTGTGGCATCAACCACACACTCTGTCTAGCTCTGGTAATAAGTACACACCCTGTCTAGCTGTGGCAACAACCACACACTCTGTCTAGCTCTGGTAATAAGTATACACCCTGTCTAGCTGTGGCAACAACCACACACTCTGTCTAGCTCTGGTAATAAGTATACACCCTGTCTAGCTGTGGCATCAACCACACACTCTGTCTAGCTCTGGTAATAAGTATACACCCTGTCTAGCTGTGGCATCAACCACACACTCTGTCTAGCTCTGGTAATAAGTATACACCCTGTCTAGCTGTGGCATCAACCACACACTCTGTCTAGCTCTGGTAATAAGTACACACCCTGTCTAGCTGTGGCAACAACCACACACTCTGTCTAGCTCTGGTAATAAGTATACACCCTGTCTAGCTGTGGCATCAACCACACACTCTGTCTAGCTCTGGTAATAAGTATACACCCTGTCTAGCTGTGGCAACAACCACACACTCTGTCTAGCTCTGGTAATAAGTACACACCCTGTCTAGCTGTGGCATCAACCACACACTCTGTCTAGCTCTGGTAATAAGTATACACCCTGTCTAGCTGTGGCATCAACCACACACTCTGTCTAGCTCTGGTAATAAGTACACACCCTGTCTAGCTGTGGCAACAACCACACACTCTGTCTAGCTCTGGTAATAAGTACACACCCTGTCTAGCTGTGGCAACAACCACACACTCTGTCTAGCTCTGGTAATAAGTACACACCCTGTCTAGCTGTGGCAACAACCACACACTCTGTCTAGCTGTGGCATCAACCACACACTCTGTCTAGCTCTGGTAATAAGTACACACCCTGTCTAGCTGTGGCATCAACCACACACTCTGTCTAGCTCTGGTAATAAGTACACACCCTGTCTAGCTGTGGCAACAACCACACACTCTGTCTAGCTCTGGTAATAAGTACACACCCTGTCTAGCTGTGGCATCAACCACACACTCTGTCTAGCTCTGGTAATAAGTACACACCCTGTCTAGCTGTGGCATCAACCACACACTCTGTCTAGCTCTGGTAATAAGTATACACCCTGTCTAGTTGTGGCAACAACCTCACGCTTTGTCTAGCTCTGGCAACAACCACTAGCTGTCTAGCTCTGGCAACAAACACACTGTCTAGCTCTGGCAACAACCACACACCCTGTCTAGCTCTGGCAAAAACCACAAGCTCTGTCTAGCTGTGGCAATAACCACACACCCTGTCTAGCTCTGACAAAAACCACACACTCTGTCTAGCTCTGGCAACAACCACACGTTCAGTCTAGCTGACAAAAAACACACGCTTTGTCTAGCTGTGGCAAAAACCAGTTACACACGCTTCATCTAGCTCTGGCAACAACCACACACTCCATCTAGTCTGGCAACAACCACACACCCAGTATAGTTCTCATAACAACCACACACTCTGTCTAGCTCTGGTAACAACCACTCTCTAGCTCTGGCAACAACCACACACCGTGTTTAGCTCTGGCAACAACCACACGCTCTGTACAGCTCTGGCACAAACTACATGCTCTGCCTAGCTCTGGTAACTACACGCTCCACCCAGCTCTGGCATCAACCACACACTCTATCTAGCTCTGGCATCATCCACACGTACTGTCTAGCAGTGAAGTACTGATATCTGTAAGGTGGGCTGAAGGGTGCCAGTGAAGTACTTACATCTGGAAGGGGGGCTGGAGGGTGCCAGTGAAGTACTTACATCTGGAAGGCGGGCTGGAGGGTGCCAGTGAAGTACTTTGGTCTGGAAGGCGGGCTGCAGGTGAAGTACTTACCTCTGGAAGGGAGACTGGTGGATGCCAGTGAAGTACTTACATTTGGAAGGTGGACTGGAGGGTGCCAGTGAAGTACTTACGTCTGGAAGGCAGGCTGGATTGTGCCAGTGAAGTACTTACGTCTGGAAGGCAGGCTGGATTGTGCCAGTGAAGTTCTTACGTCTGGAAGGCAGGCTGGATTGTGCCAGTGAAGTACTTACGTCTGGAAGGCAGGCTGTATTGTGCCAGTGAAGTACTTACGTCTGGAAAGCAGGCTGGAGTGTGCCAGTGAAGTACTTACGTCTGGAAGGCTGGCTGCAGCGTCCCGGTGAAGAAGTCCTTTCCGACCTCTTGCAGACAAACTATGTCAGCATCCAGGAAGGCAAGCTCCTGCAGCAAACGTTTGCTGCGAGCCTCTGTCAGCAGGTTGTCAGCACTGAGCCAGCTGTAGCTGCCTTCCTTGGCGCAGCGCAGCGCGAGGCACTCCGCCAACACGTTGTAAGACACCACGCTGAACTGTCTGGCCGCATCCAAGGCGCCACCTAGCGACTTGTTGGCGACAAACTCCCGAGCGAAGAGGTCGTCGTGCGCCTGGGGTGGGGCACCGAGGTTGTTGGAGACAGGAACGGACCCTGCGGCCGTGTGGTTGCTGTTAACCGGCGCAACTGGTGCTGCTAACTGCTGGGATGTGTTGGACGTGTCACCGTTCGACGACACGTTGGTCGGTGCTACAGTTTCTTGCTGTGCAGGGGCCAGCGGTGCCTGCACTACTGGTGCCTGTACAACTGGTGCAACAGGTGCCTGTGCAACTGGTGCCTTGACCGGTGCTGCAAGGGCAGACACCTCTGGTGTGGGTGCTTCTGGTGCTGTCACCACCACCGCTGGCACTGGTCGTGGAGCCTCAGTGTCTGGGGTCTGAGGACTGGCCTGTGTGCCTGGCTGCTGGGGCTGCTTTGGGAGGGCGGCCACGATGGCCGGGCTGTCAGATGCTGGCACCTCTGCCTTGTCCACCACAACAAAGTCCTTCAACAAGTCCTTCGTGGCCTCCTGTGAGCCATCTGGTGTGGCAGTAGGTGCTGATCCTGCGGCCCCTCTTTCTGGCTCTACTACCTCGGCGGGCTTGGCCTCTTCCTCAGGTGCTGCTGGTTCCATCTTGGCATCTTCCTGTGGCTCCGCAGCAGGCTCCACTGCGGCCTGCTGCTGTGGCTCCACAGTCTTGCCAACAGCCTCCTCCTGGGGCTGGGCGGGCTCCATGGCGGTCGGCTCAGCGGGCTTCATCTCTACATCCTGCTTTGTCTCTGCTGTCTTTGACTCATCTATGGCTTTCTCTCGTTCCTCCGTGTCCATCGCCTCCTCTGTCTTGCCCTCAGACACATCTCCCTCCACTGTCTTCTGTTTCTTCACGGGCGACCCTCCCGCCATGTCCACAGACTTCCTCTTCCGTCCCCTCCGCCCGGGACTCGTCACCTCCCCTCCCTCCTCCTCCGGTGAGCAGGCTGCGGGGGAGGAACCCGCAGCCTGCTCACCGATCTTCTCCGCGGCGATCTTAGCCGCCCCCCGTCCACTGCGACGACTGGGAGGTGTCTTGGGGGCTGGGGCACGGGGGGAGCCACGTGTACGACGGCTGGAGGAAGGGGGCGCCTCCTCAACCGTCTTTTCTTCCTCCTTCTCTGACTCAACGGGAGTCTCCTCCTCCTTGTCTGCCTTCGTCGAGGACATCTTCTCTGTTGGCTGGTCGCCTCCTGCGCACCGAACAAACACAACTTGGTTAGTTCCCACAGTTTCATATAGCTGCCTGTTGACAGGGGCTTAGCCCAGTGGTAGTCTGTATTACACGTAGACGGACGTTTACAATACCATTTTGTTTCTGTAAATGCACAAGTTAACACTCAGAAACTCCGATCAAGTTGTCAGAATTACCTTCAAAGCTTTGCTGACTTCTGCCACATTGGTTTTAAATATTCAAAGTATTATAAAAAAATACATTTTCCAGTGTCTAATTTAAAAACCTAAAAAACTAATTACTGTTCAGAAGTCCAAGTCACCATAATTAAAAAATTGTCATCTAGAACTGATGAATTCATTATTCTAGCAATTCTATTGTTTCACTTGTAGCTATAATATAATGCTTATTGTTGTTTCATCAAAATCATCATGTATAAATTATAATTTTTGTAAACTTACCTCCAGATTCCTCATTCATTAACTCCTCCTCGCCCTCATCTGAAGATTCATCCTTTTTGGCTGCCTTCCTCCCTCTACCCCTTCCTCGCCACCTCGCACTCTTCCCCCTTGCAGGGCTGAAGTCATCAGGTACACAAGAGGGTAAACATTGGGAGAAACTCACAAACTACTACTCTCAATAGTACACCAATTTCACCCAAACGGTCTTTGACATACTGTCTTTGTTTGGTAGCAGAGTTTCTAAGCTAACTGAATCAAATGAGAACGTCATCACATTGATCACAACCAGTTGTTTTTGTCACTTCTCTTCTGGCTACAAGACATGGCGATCAACCAGCAATGTAACACGTAAACAACTTTAGCTGAGTATACAGAAAATGTTGTCACTGAGGTGAGGCGATGGAGTGTCATTGAAGTAACACATTTTTCATATATCATAAACACTTCAAAATAAGATCTGTTCTATTTCCATTTATTTTTAGGAGACACTGCCACAAAGCTTCAGTACAACTGACCATTTACAAGGGACAATTACGCTGCAATCTAATCACCCAGTGTTATCGCAGGTCATGTCAACTCAGCTTGCTGACGTCGCCATTTGTTCATTTTGCAATGATCGGTGTATTAACCAATGCCTATAATTAATTATTAAACTTAAAACATTCTAAATCTGCCCTATGAATGCCACAACAGTACCACCTGCTGTACATGTGCAGTGACTTACCCTCCTTTGGTTGCGGCGGGACTTGCTTTGGCTGCTTTGGGTGACGCCTTGGCTGCCCTGGCGGCACGTGGCTTGGGCTCCTCCACTGGAGCTGCTGGCTCCGGAGCAGACTGCTGTAGACTCCGTCTCGTCACCCTCCGCTCCACATCAGGGTCTTGTTTTGCCCTGCGTGGCATCTTGAGTCACTCTACACAACAGAAAAAATCTCTCTGAGACAACATGCAAACTCTTTTATCAAGGAGCATGTAATGGTACCACTTTCAAGACTGTGGTTCTCTGGTTTGGACTCAGACTCCATTTCGAAATGTTTCTGAACCTTACTTAAAATTGTGTTAATGAACAATTTAATACATATATTATAATTAGAGGTATATACATCTTTTAACTGACAAGTTAATTTGATATACTTAAATTTATAATCTCCTATAACATGTTTATAAATTTTGAAAAAGTTCTACGACTTGTGCAAAGTTTGCTGTACTTATTCAAAATGATTTTACTGGTATATCTGGTAAAAATTGAAGTTTGGAAAAAGTTACAATTACAGAGTTGCAGCACTTATTGCTTGTGACAAAGCTAGTATTACTAATTCCTATATGAAACATACAATTCTGGAAATCTTATAAAAAGAAAGACACGGAAAGATGTGGTGCAGCAGAGGACTTGATCATTAATCGTTGGTTGGAAAACAGCAGTAAAAATCATATAAGTGTGAGGTTCAAAACATGTGTAGTGGCAAGAAACTGTAGTGGCCGTGTAACTGTTGCATAGCAGTGATGATATCATTTTTGTTTCTAGATAATACATCTACCTGTATGAAAAGCTTACGTTTAGAAATTCTTCATGCCACACACACCAGATGAAATATTTTTTATCAAATTGCTCAAAATGTGTTTCTTTGCATATTTCGGTAGCTTTGCATATCTACCAGGGCTCAAAATGATGTTTGTCCGTTAGCTCGAGACAACTGGATTTGCCATCGGACAAGTGAAATTGGTACTACTTGTTGTCTGTGGGACAACCTAGCTACTTACAGCCAGGACAACTAGAAAATTAGTACTAAGTTGTCCGTTCTCTAAAACATCTATCATACAGTAAATTTCTTCAGTTGTTCTCTAATGACGTTAAACAAACACAAAATAAACCGCAAGAAATACAGTTGACACCGTTTGTCATTTTGAAAATTAAAGCCATAGTCAACGGGGTGTTTGCAGACGAGTGTCTGCCTTTTTTGGGCGTCTCTGAAAAAGGGCAGAGCATAACGCCCTGCAAATTTGACCTAGGCAGAACACTCTTTTGAGAAACCTTGGTTGTTCGTGCTGCATGACTGATTTGTCTCCCTATTCTGGGCAAACTTAACAGGTGTTTTCAAATGTAACCATGACATTATTTTCATAGAATATTTTGTTTGTCAAGGCAAAACATGTGAAATCAAAGTACATTTCGTGGTCAAATATTTGTGAAACCCTTTTTGTTTCAACGCACTGAATGTTTTCTGTGAAACATTAATGTTCTGGTCATTACAATTATCATATTGACAGTTCAATACAAATAAGTGTTTATTGTTTGTCTTCACAGCACCTATTCCAGGGCATTTCCATGAAAACAGGGAAAATGGTCATAATTGTTTTTTATTTCCAAAGAATATATTTTTTTATGGTGGGACATAATTTAAAGTTGTTGAAGAAAAACAATTTTGAATGTTTGCAAGCTGCATTTTGTGAAAATGCTCCATTCAAACATTCAGTACAGAATTTTCAAAATTCATTCATCCAAAATATAAATAATTAGGTGCCCCTTTTCACCCTATTTTCTAATTCAATTTGTGTTTGACTAATTGGTACTCCTTCAAGAGGCCTTACTGTCATGTATTTTGAAAACAACAATTCCAAGTCTATTCTGTATTTTTCAGGAAAGGCTTCTAGACATGGGTTGTGAAATGGGTTTATATAATGGGTGTGTTTCAAAATGCCTGTTATGGTGTCCAATGGAATTGACAAATTCATGGTCTTATACCACTATTCTCACTCTTGATAAAGGGTGATTGTTGGTTGGGATAGATAGGACTAGAGGACCTCTCCTTATAACACCAGTAACCAGATATCAGAATTAACCACTTTTGTCCTCACAGCCCCTTTAATAGTTTTGGTGTCGGATTCTAAAAAAAATCCAGATTCCCACTTTATTGCATTCGATTCATTATTTCATCAAAGTGACACAAGAGAATGCTAAAAACAGACTGTCATCAAGAACCAGAGAAGCTAACAAATACCTGGCATGATAACTAATATTTTTCAGATTAACCCCTTTTCTTCTGTGGTGTGATTTGTTTTGGTGTCTGGTGGAAATGGTTTTGGTGTCGGATGGAATCATCAGATATCGAAATACAAAGCAGCATTTTCACCCCCATAATCCACGTTTCCTTGAAAAATGTTGTAGAAAAGCTTCCTCTGGTGTTTATATTTCCTTTTTTGAATGATAAACTGTTAAATCCATCATTTGATAATATGTCCATCCGAAACCCATGTTAGGCAAAGAAATCACGATTAAAAGTGATTCCCAGTAACACATCAATTTTTTTGGATATCATATCATAATAACTGTGTTACGAATGTGACTCTGGAAGATGTTAAATAATTGAACATTCAAAAATTGGACATTGAAATGTCATCTAAATGTCATACAAAGGCTGTATCAGGGTACATAGGCCTACATGTACCTGTGTTCTATTTTCAACAAATTCCAGTTTGGCTTTGCTAAAAAACTATGGATACAATGTTTAACAATGAAGTTTCTTATTGCTTCACCATGTTCCTCGTATCCCTGTTGGTTTTCGTATTGGATGGAAAGTTTTAGTGTCGGATGGACAGGGTTTTGGTGTCGGATGGAAACTTTTTTGTCTTGTGATATTCGGTAGTGAAGGAGTCAAATCCATTTTTTTACTATGTGGACAAACTTTACCATAAAAATTGATAGCTTAATGTGTTTTTCCATACCAAAAATTTGTATCTGTATTCTGAGAAAACTTTTTGGATGAAAAATTATAATTTCTGAGCAACTCGCATAAATTATGTTAACTATCCCAAAGAATGAGGGGGTATGATTGGCCAATTCAGATTGGAAATTATATGCCAACAGTTTTTGTCATAATTTGGGGCAGTTATAATATCAAAGATCTCAGCATCATTTTTGTGTGGATTTATTAGCAATGTCCATCCGACACCAAGACATAAATGTTCTTGTTTTGATTACAAAAAAAGGCTATTAAATCAACATAAAATAAGATATTAAAATTAAACTTATTCCTGAAAGAGTAGTCATATGGGTATTAAAAACAATGAATAATTTTGCCTTGATAATGATTTTAATTTTTGGGGTCTGGTGAGACACATTTTGAAACACACCCTAATGCGAGTCACAAAATTAGGGATTTTTCATTTTACACAGAAACCCCTGGTAGCTTGAGACTTCCAATTATAAATCTCCTCCTATAGGAGGTACCTAAATAAATGATATTAACAAAACCCATACCTAGTCTACACAGGTTATGATATTAGGCACTGAACATGTGTAATGCGAATCACATGTAACGCGAGTCACGCAAAATTGTAATACATATAACAAGAAACTATAAATATCTAAGACAACACTTACATTCAATAGAAAAAAGAACATTTACTGAAAAATGATGCAACGTATGTATTAATTAATTTTCTGTCTACGTAATACTACATATATGTCCACATACATACATTAAAATACATACTTGTAGACAGTGCATGCCAGGCTGGTGCTTACATGTACACAGTGCATGCCAGGCTGATGCTTACATGTACACAGTGCATGCCAGGCTGGTGCTTACATGTACACAGTGCATGCCAGGCTGATGCTTACATGTACACAGTGCATGCCAGGCTGGTGCTTACATGTACACAGTGCATGCCAGGCTGGTGCTTACATGTATACAGTGCATGCCAGGCTGGTGCTTACATGTACACAGTGCATGCCAGGCTGATGCTTACATGTACGCAGGGCATGTCAGGCTGGTGCTTACATGTACGCAGTGCATGTCAGGCTGGTGCTTACATGTACACGGTGCATGCCAGGCTGGTGTTTACATGTACACACTGCATGCAAGGCTGGTGTTTACATGTACACGGTGCTTGCCAGGCTGATGCTTACATGTACACAGTGCATGCCAGGCTGATGCTTACATGTACACAGTGCATGCCAGGCTGATGCTTACATGTACACTGTGCATGCCAGGCTGGTGCTTACATGTACACAGTGCATGCCAGGCTGGTGCTTACATGTACACAGTGCATGCCAGGCTGATGCTTACATGTACACAGTGCATGCCAGGCTGGTGTTTACATGTACACAGTGCATGCAAGGCTGGTGCTTACATGTACACGGTGCTTGCCAGGCTGGTGCTTACATGTACACAGTGCATGCCAGGCTGGTGCTTACATGTACACAGTGCATGCCAGGCTGATGCTTACATGTACACAGTGCATGCCAGGCTGGTGTTTACATGTACACAGTGCATGCAAGGCTGGTGCTTACATGTACACGGTGCTTGCCAGGCTGGTGCTTACATGTACACAGTGCATGCCAGGCTGTTCATGGGACAAGTGAATTGTTGTACAGACAAGTGAACTTTTGGTTCTACTTGTCTGCTGGACAAGTAAATAATTTGACGAATTTCGAGCCCAGTTTACTGTTATTCAGTTGGACAGTGTCTGATGGTCATTTTCTCAAAACCTATTATTTTAGATTTTGAAGATATCTGAGGAAGTAATTATGCTAGCCAAATAAAGTTGTTTATTATTATTTAAAATATATTTTGGCTCTTATAAAGTACGATATCCACCACCCAGTCATTGGAACTGTTTTACATGACGCAGTGTCATTTGCAAACATCCTCACGGTAGAACTATCTCATCGGAAGGTCATTGATGTAGAATAAATACATAGATACAAAGTGGAGGAAATCTAAGGATGGACAATTCAGCTCGTTGTGTATATTTATTACATTAACAAAATAAAGTATGATCGTAATACGCACGTCAAAATACTTGCAAGTAATATAATAATTCTTCAAACATTTACCGAGTTCCCAAGGAGAATACGCAAGTCGAAATTGCTGCAAGTAATATCATAATTTTGGGAAATGTAAATGCCTCCACACAGGACATGGGAACGAAGAGGTAGAATATACAATGGGGGGTACTGTACTAATTACTACTGTAAAAGAAAAGGACTTAGGGTTAACCATTAGTGCTGATATGAAGGTTTCAGAGCAGTGCGGAATTACAGCTTCAAAGGGAAATCAAATCCTTGGATTAATTAGGCAAAACATAACGTATAAGGAAAAAGAGCTAATAATACCGCTGTACAAAACAATAGTTAGGCCTCATTTAGAATATTGTATTCAACCGTGGAGGCCATATCGCAGGAAGGACATAGATATGCTAGAAAGAGTGCAGAGGAGAGCAACTAAAATGATACCAAAACTGAGGGATCTTAGTTACGAAATAAACCTAAAAAAATGCGGATTAACAACACTAGAGACCAGGAGATTGAGAGGAGATCAGATAGAAGTGTTTAAAATATTGAATGGTTATGAAAATATTGATAGAAATATTTTTTTTCAGTTAAAAAAGATAGGACTAGAGGACATGAAGTTACATTAGCAAAGGAGCAGAGTAGATTAGATATAAAAAAGTTTTCATTTTCACAAAGGACTGTAAATGAATGGAACAGATTATCTGCGGATTGTGTGGGTGCTAGTAGCGTGAATACGTTTAAAAATAAAATCGACACATACCTCAGATGGGCGGGATACACATAGATAAAAGGGTCGGACTCTCGATAAGCCAAAGGGCTTCCTTGTCCACCTGCCACCTAGAGTTAATTCTCTGGGTGGTAATCTTGTTAAATAATTCTTGAAACATTTAAAAATTAAAATATGCAAGTCGATGCCATCTTCCAGTTGATTGACTTTTGCGACCTTAGTTGCTGCGGAAATCAAAGTATTTTATTTGATGTTTAAATCATTCTTATATGAATTATTAATTCTTATCATCAATTATTATATATTTACGCATAATGTTTCAATGTATAGCTTGCAATAATTATATTTATTCTGGAAAGGAGACACATTCGTTATAATCATACAGCCCTTGAAAATCGTTACAATAAAGCTGTGAAATGTAGAATAACGCCACCATCAATGCGTCTTTGAAAAGTGTGGTCACACATTTTATCTGTTCAACCGACATCATTTATATAAAGGGAGTGAGCACATTGCATGTGCTCATATTGTGTGTCCTGTTACCGTGTTTGTATAGCTTACTGCTTGGATACTTTGCAACAAACAAACAAATATCACACATACAAGCAATCCAGGTAAGAGTGCGAGTTCAAACAAACAATAAAGAGGTGATAGGTAATTTATTGTGAAACATCAAAAACAATCTTCAAATGCAACGGGCCGAATTAAACGCAGTGGGCTGAGGCGACCGCTGCTTTGACAAGTATCAATGGGCCGAAACATCCGACACCGCCCGTCAAATTTTCGGTGAAGATGGCCGAAACATCTGTCGGCGTCGGCCAAAACATCCGACCCTGCATAGCGGATTTTTGTTATGTGGGCCGAACCATCCGTCTCCGTGGGCCGAACACGTCGGGGGCCGAACCATCCGGGACCCAATTGATTACAGTAACAACAACAGCCAGTTAGAATGCATCCCGTTGCAAGTCAGATTTTACAACAGAAGTAGGATGGATGATTTGGCCAACGGGTCTTGGTTCATCGGTTTGCGTAACAGATGATTCGGACCATGGGCCGAACGTATCATGGGCCGAAACATCCGACACCCCAGGCCAAGGCCCAGGGCTGGGGCAGGGCAGTGGTCGCGGCTGCATGTACAAATACAATGCCAACCTTTGAACCTGTTTCAAATAAATCGCTAATATAAAAAACATGATTTTGAATTTGGTGTGTTCAAGGTTAGCGGTAACATCCGCAATACCACAACGTAAATTAGTGCACGTCTACGGTAGAGCACGAGGAAATGTGGGTCAAATGGTTAGCATCACGCAGTGGCGTCGCCATCATCAGCAAAAAACATGCTCATCACTAAATCCGAGACAGAAATGTAGCATTTTAACAACCAAGTACGCATGCACGAATGATAACATATGTGTAATCTTAGGCTCAAATCAACCGCAAATTATTACAACGATTCAAATAACTAACCTTTGATGGATTTTACTGAAATATATACGCGAAATAGAATTCGAATTCAAATTACTCTCCTTAGAATATGGAGGCAGCCATCTTATAGCGAAGACTAAGCCGACGCAATTTGATTGGGTGTAACCTAAAAAGTAACAAAGAAACATAAATTTACGTGGCTTAAGTAATGACTACGTGAGCATTACAATCACACTTTAACATTTTTTTATTAAACGCAGAGATGAACTGAAGGTCAGTTAGGGTCAATTTTTTCTTGTATAATTCGTTGAATATAATATTATTCCCAATCGATTTTAAAGTTAGCATTTGGTGCCACTTCCCCTAGCGACTAACAACAACACTAACATTATTGCAACAACTCAACTTGATTTAGCACCAATGTTATAATACTTCTACAGATCGGTGCCGTTTTGTACACGAAAAAATTGAAAATTTTGTTTTAAAATATTTAATAAATAAACTGATAATTTCAAATATTTTGAAAAGTGACACTTAGTGTAATGTCATAATATAATTACATAAACAAATAATAAAGCACTATACATGTACAGGTCATAATTAATAATGTTTAATATGCAAGCACAAGTCAAGGTGCATATCAAAACAATACATTTATATTTAATAATAATAAGATAATTTCTATTGCACCTAAATCCTTGGAAACTAAGCTCAGAGGCACATAAAAACAAAAGGATTGGTCAATCTCAAAATCCATAAGTAGTATTCCAGTTGTCAACAGATGGGTCAAGGCGCTAGGTTCAAACATGCCACACACAGACACACTATTTCCTGACTACATTTTGCATAGCATAGCGCAGACTGTGCTGATGCTTTTACCTGCTTAAGCTAAGTTTTGAATAAAAAATCCACCTGTTATTTTTCTTTGAAAGTTACAAATATTACAGAAAATGTCATTAACCAAATAAACATTATCATCAATGTTCATCACAGTTCATTTCACAATAGGTAGTCGTATTTGATAAGAAACCTATAAAATGTTGATGTGTGATGTAGATATATAGAGCCTTTATTCAAAGGAAACAACTGCCAAGAGCAATGCTTATACTTGTAATTAAATATGACATCATTATGCATGATTATTATAATAGTTATACCCAAACTGAAACCAAGAAATGCAGCACAATAAAATACACCAACATTGTACTTGCAATGTACATGCAGTAGTTTCAATGATGTAAACATCTAAAAAGTATATTATGTCTACCAATGTACTGTTAACAAAATTGCATTTTAAAGTGCAGACAAAATTTACATATAAATTTTAAATAACTACATTCAAAGCAAATACATACCTATCTACTTTTGATGCCTCCTCATAAGATATGTCACAACTTAGCACACCAACACAACTGGTAAGGTGAAACCATATCTGCCATCACCACAAGCTCCTGACAGGAGGGCATTTGTAGGTGAGAAGACACAGAAAAAATACATAAAGAAATATTCAAATAAAACATGTAGGTATATGTAATGACTAGAATATCCTGCTTGGAGATCTTACTTGACTATCATACCCACTTGCAACCAGATGCCAGGTCACCAGATACAGAACAACTAACAAACAATGTTGGCAAAGAAGTGAGATAATCTTCTCCTCTGTCCACTGAAGCTGTGTGTATTCCATTCTATTTTATTCTAACTAACCAACTGAACGCATCATCATTATTTCTACATGATTTCTTACAAACCAGACGACAAGTTTGGGATAACCACACATGCACAAGTTAGTATTTTTGAGCAATTCACATATTATTATAAATCAAAATGCCAAATCATTGAAGAAATGTGCTCTATGTGCACATAGAGAAAGTGAATTAAATACAGCAATTTATTCATGATTGTGTCTTAGAATATTGACCACAATACAGGGACAATGCATGTTTGACCCCATGAGGCAATGGTTTAGGAATTAAAATGTAACAGTGTACCCTCTTACAAGGGTAAACAAATAATTGTTTTTAACATATGATGTGCCAATATTAATAAATATCCCCATAGTATACACATCAGCAACGTCTGTCCTTGTATAGGAAACATTCAATAGTATGTAGAAATGTTTAACGTGGATATTTCATTTATGTACAGATCACTACATTGATGAACATTTTAACTTTAAAAAAAAATTTTTCCTATGATACCACATCTTTTCTACAATTAAATTTAACATGGCTAAATACAGATCTAGACATCTACATTCTGCTCTTTGATTAATATTAGTTAAATGGACAACATGTACTGACTTTTACCCGGACAGAACTGATGCACCATGGATATTTCAGCCATTCAGACAACTTATACTTCCACATTTGTGCAGCACATCAACCATGGCAGTTAGAAAGGAACTGCATAAAGGGCGACTCATAAATACCACTACTTTTCATATAGCAGCAGTTACTGTTTCATATAGCAGCAGTTACTGAACTGTGTATGCACACAATGTCACAAAATATCATCCATAGCCGACAGCTTTCAAAGATACCATCAAATCATGTCTTCAAATAAAAATCGAAGTCACAAATGTTATAAAAAGTAAAGAAAACGAAAATATTTCTGAGGTTGGTATCGTAAATGATGACAGTATAGCTACTTCACACATGGCAGATTAACTGCATTGTCCAATAAAACTCTCAAGCAGCAAACGTGAGGGAATAAATAGGTTTGTGGGAGAAGTCACTGTTCTTTCTTGTCCTCCACCCCTGTGGCCTGCCTCGACTCCCCCTCCTTGGCCTGCCTTGCCTTCTCCTCTCTCTCCTGCCTGGCCTCCCGTGCCTTCACCTGCAGGTGTACGACGAAGCGACAGCCGAGGAGAAGACCAAACACGAGGGCGGGCGTCATCTTCTCGATCCCGTCCTTGAGGGCATAGTGGATGTAGACGGCCCCACACATCATCCCAAACAGGATCACATTCGCTATCTCCTTGATCGGCCCTGCAGCACACAACACACGTATAAGTAAGTCGGTAAGTTAACGCTTTATTTCATGATGGTGACCATGTTATGTTTATATCGTAATTTTCAATGGGATGTTAGTCCACTATAGGTTAGACAATTACCCATGGTTGTAATCTTTCACTTCCCTTGGTAAAAATGACGAATGACTTAGTCTCTTCCGAAAGACATGCAACATGAGATAACAACAAACATTGCCCAAGTTTTGAAACTGAGGCTGTTAGTAGGATTTGAACCCTAGTCCCCTTGACTGACCGTCCAGCGGTCCTGGGTTGAGGTTTGTGTGAACGAGATAGTGGCTTAAAGCATTAGACCGGCGTGACAGGAACGGACAAAACAGAGGGACACACACTGCTCTTCACCTCACTTCACACACATGTATTGTTGTACAACAACGACAGGATGTACACTATCAATAAGTTGTATAACATCAATAGGATGTACACTATCAATAAGTTGTATAACATCAATAGGATGTACACTATCAATAAGTTGTACAACATCGATAGGATGTACACTATCAATAAGTTGTACAACATCAATAGGATGTACACTATCAATAAGTTGTACAACATCGACAGGATGTACACTATCAATAAGTTGTACAACTACAATAAATTCAATATGGTGTATCTGTAGGTTTACCTGGCACAATGGCAAGTAGTGTTCCACAGACGACCTCTGTCGTTCCCACGATCCTGCGGAACATATGAGGGTTGGGCTTCCACCCCATCTGTGCAGCAAGTGGGAAGACCTTAGCACTGCGGATGAATACTTTCCTCTGCAAGAAACATTCACCAAACAAAATGTGAAGCAAACTAAAGCAAGCAAATTACAGCCTTACACCTGCGCACCTGCCAGCCAAGTAAGTCTGCTAATAAAAATGCATAAGTTTCACAAATGAACCTGAGTGATTACCTACAGGCAGATGTTTGATGCTCATGCTAAAAAGTCAAGTCCAAGAAATGTTTTGTATTTTACCAAGGAACCATAATTCTGTTGCTAATCAACCCGGCCTATGTTTATTTATTGTCCACATTTTATTCACATGGAACACATTTTGAAAACAAAGATTTGAATTGTCAGTATGTTTAAAGGAAAACACCAAAAATTATTCTACTACTACATGTCACAACTTAGGTAATTATGGTATTAGTGGACCAGAAATTTCATTTAGTGGAATTCAGTGAATCTTTCAGTTAATAATGTAACATCAATCACGTGTAACATCAGTCATGATAAAACCTACTATGTAACACTAGTCACAACTGACAAGGCCTAAAGGAAGAATCTAGCACCTAACAAATGCTGCAAGTCTTACTTTAGACATTAGGTGGCAGCACCTCAGTATTCTTTGCTACTTGGTTTTAAAATGTGCCACCAGAATGGCAAATATGGACAATGCTTTGAAAATGGTACATATGGTACAGGAGTTTGAACTGTTAATAAAATAATAATCATGTAAAACAGATAAATGAAATGTCATCTACAAACAATATTATACTGATTTTATTAAGGGTAGCCACTACCCGAAAATGGCAATAAGTAATACCTCTGTTAATACTAAACATATCTTAGCCAAATTTGGAGTACTAATTAGATAAATGAATGGAATGGAAAATGTGGGCTCATTTGCTTGTGCAGTACCATGACAATGAACGTTTCTAGTGAAACAGAGGGGCATGCATCCTTGAAAATTATTCTGAGCTAACAACCGTATATGTGATCATGCAATTGTCAAGAATCATTAGCTAGAATGCTCCTTTGTCAGATAAGGTGGTTTTGGGCAAGGACGTTTGACTGCAATGACTGTTGTGAGATGGGACTTTAGGTTTGAGCTTTTATTAAGGTGTCTTGAAAAATGTGTCACCTATTGGAGAAATATGGAAACTAGAGTTATTAGTTAACGATTCCATTGTGCAGATTCATTCCACAGGCATTGCGAAGAGGTTTGAAATAATAAATAATGTAATGCCACAATAATGATGATAACCCTTGGTGTGTTGTATCATGTCCATGGGTAGGTCACCATAGATGCAATGTTATACTAGCCAATATTATTGAATAAAAGGCAATATGAAAGTTTAGTAAGTTACAGAAACAGGAGTGTTAGTTTACTGTTACAGAATGTCCAAATGTAGTCCTACCATTTTTAATACTAAGTACTCTACAGTCTTTAATAAGATTGAACAACAAGATTGCCACCCAGAGAAGGTGGACAAGGAAGTCTTTTGGCTTATCGAGAGTCCAACCAATCTACATGTATCCCGCCCTTCTGAGGTATGTGTCAATTTTATTTATTCACACTATTAGCACCCACACAATCAGCAGATAATATGTTCCATTCATTTACAGTCCTTTGTGAGACTGAGAACTTTCTTATATCTAATTTACACTGCTCCTTTACTAATGTAACTTCATGTCCTCTAGTCCTTCTTTTTCTTAACTGAGAAAAAATATTTCTATCAATATTTTAAACACTTCTATCTGATCTCCTCTCAATCTCCTGGTCTCTAGTGTTGTTAAACCACATTCTTTTAGGCGTATTTCGTAACTAAGATCACTCAGTTTTGGTATAATTTTAGTTGCTCTCCTCTGTACTCTTTCTAGCATATCTATGTCCTTCTTGCGATATGGCCTCCACGCCTGTATACAATATTCTAAATGTGGCCTAACTATTGTTTTGTACAGCGATATTATTAGTTCTTTTTCCTTATACGCTATATTTCGCCTAATTAATCCAAGGATTTGATTTCCCTTTGAAGCCGCAATTCTGCACTGCTCTGAAACCTTCATATCAGCACAAATGGTTAACCCTAAGTCCTTTTCTTTTACAGTAGTACTTAGTACAGTACCCCCCATTGTATATTGTACATCTTCGTTCCCATGTCCAGTGTGGAGGCATTTACATTTCCCAAAATTGAACAACATTTGCCACTTTTCAGATCATTTGGTCAACCTGTCAAGATCATCTTGTAAATGCTGACTATCTTCATCACGTTTAATCCTTTTAAACACTTTTGTATCATCTGCAAATTTCAACACCTTGCTTGTTATATCATCGTCCAAATCACTGATATATATTAAGAATAATATAGGTCCCAGTACTGATCCCTGTGATACCCCATTCAAAACTGATTTCCAGTTTGAAGCCTCCCCATCAATCATTAAAAACTGATTTCCAGTTTGAAGCCTCCCCATCAACTACTACCCGTTGTCTTCTGTCAATCAGCCATTTTTCTATCCAGCTAATTATACCATTTCCTATGCCATGGGCCTTTAGTTCAAGCAGTAATCTTTGATGTGGCACTTTGTCGAAAGCTTTCTGAAAATCTAAGTAGATGGTATCTACTGGTGATCCCTCGTCTACCCACTTAGTGTCTTTTAGTGATATCTCCAAAAACACATGTTTTTGTTAAGCATGACCTCGCTTTCAGAAACCCATGTTGAGATGGGTTTATTAAGTTATGTTTAACAAGAAAATCCACCATGTCATCTTTAATTACTCTTTCTAATAATTTGCAAATCACCGATGTTAAATTCACTGGTCTGTAATTCTCTGACTTGTTTCTCGAACCTTTTTAAATAATGGACTTCGATAAACTAATCCAACAAGTTAATGTTGAGTTTCCTGTAACTATGTTACACCAAACAGCTTCTTCGCAATCTGCTTCTCTTTCTAATTTTATTTCATAAGCCTGGATAGATTCTTTAATATATAAAATAATTCCACCTCCCCTTCTTCCTATTCTATCTTTCCTAAACATTACATAGCCTGTCAGTCCCATTTCTGACAATTCTAATCGGGATATGGCGCCTTGCAAGCAGCAAGTCAAGGCAAAGCGACACTTGGTGTGCGATCACTGCCACAGCTGGGTAGATTTTGCATTGTCCGGCTGTGGGAAGTCATGGGCAGAAACCATGGAGGAAGGATTCACCTTTCAGTGCATTGGGTGTTGGAAGGTGGAGTGTCTGCAGAAGGACATAGTTAGGTTGACAGATATACTGGTAGTGAAGGGAATGGAGATTGGAATTAGCAAGGAGGCAGGTTGAATGGAGAGAGTCGACAGGGAGAGAGGTGAGAATACTGCAAGACTGAAGGAGAATAGCAGTGGCAAGAAAACTGAGGAAAGGAGATTGAGAGGAGGGAAGGTGATTGGAGGGGAAGACATGGGAAAATCGACAACAGAAAACGTGACAAACGTGAAGGTGACAGGGAAGAAAGTGACAGTAGAGAAGGAGGGAGGGAAGATGGGACGGGAGAGGAGAGAAGAAAATGAGATGGGACGAAAGATGAAGGGACGAAAGGAAGTGAGAGCAAATGTGATAGAAGAGAAGTCGATAAAAGGGACACTGACAGGAGGAAAGGTGACAAGAGAAAAAGCGACAGGAAAGAATGGACCAGAAGAGAATGTGACAGGAGAGAAGACGACAGGGGGGAAAGATAACAACCAGACATATGCAAACCGGAGGAGCTACTCCGAGGCAGTGATTGAGGGGGCAAGGAGAAAAGAGAGAGTGTTTATGGGCGATTCAATTCTGAGAAAAACAGACAAGACAATATGCGAGGGGAAGGACGTTGTTGTGTGTCTACCGGGGGCTAGGATAGAGCATTTGACCGAAAGGGTAGAGAAGGTATTGGGGCATGGCAAGGGAGGGTCTATACTAGTACACGTAGGGACAAACAATGCAGACAAGGAGGGAACAACTGGGGTAGTTCAGAAGTACAGACATCTAGTAAGGAAGCTAATGAAGACAAGAGTGGAACAGGTTGTTCTCTCAGGAATTTTGTCAGTAATGGGAGGAAGGGGGGCAACATACAGAAATTGTAAGAGGATGGCGATAAATGCACTAGTTGAGCAGATGTGTGAAGAAGAGGGCATGGGATTCACAGATTTATGGGGATACTTTGTTGGGAGGGAAGATATGTACTTGAGAGATGGCCTCCATCTTAATGGAAAGGGGGCAGCAGTTTTCTCAGAGAACCTGCTGCGATAGGTTGACAGTGGGACAGGTTGCATCCATTTAAACTAGATTCGCAGTGGGGACTCACAGAAAAGCCTGAAAATGGAGGCATAGATAAAGACAGCACAAATAAATCAGCAAATAACAGTCTGGAAAACTCTTCTGAAGCTGGATATAAATGTGTTTGTTTAAATGCAAGGAGTATAGTAAACAAAAGAAATGAACTAAACATTATGGTAGAAGATATTGACCCTCATATAATAGGTATAACCGAATCCTGGACCACCACCGATATATCAGATGCTGAATTGGGACTGACAGGATATGTAATGTTTAGAAAAGATAGAATAGGAAGAAAGGGAGGTGGAGTTATTTTATACATTAAAGAATCTATCCAGGCTTATGAAATAAAATTAGAAAGAGAAGCAGATTGCGAAGAAGCTGTTTGGTGTAACATAGTTACAGGAAACTCAACGTTAACAGTTGGGTTAGTTTATCGAAGTCCAAACATAAGCATAGAAGAGAATGAAAAAATACAAAACGCTATAAGGGAAGTAAGCAAACGGGACTGTATTATTATGGGGGATTTTAACCACAGACATATACAATGGAAATCTCTTCAAAGTATGGGGAGTGAGGACCACAAGTTTTTAGTTTTAGTTCAAGATACTTTCCTTTCTCAACATGTGCTAGAACCAACCAGGGGTGAGAACGTGTTAGACATAGTTTTGTCCTCACAGAATGAATTAGTTGACAATGTCAAGATATGTGAGCCACTGGGGAGTAGTGATCACAACCACATACATTTTACCATCAAAGTAAAATCAGAAAGGAATAGTAAAAAGCAGTATAGGAGAAATTTCCACAAAGGAAGGTATAAGGACATGAGGAAATATTTAGCAAAGGTAGACTGGAATAACACACTAAAAAATAAGACAGCAACAGAATGCTGGAATATATTAGAGTGAAATTAAGTGCATAGTCAATACATTTGTACCCTTCAAAAAACAAGGGAAACGGTCCAAAAAGAAACACTTATCGAAAGAAGCCATTAGAAAAATATAAACAAATGATGTGGAAGTCATATAGATGTACTAGAAATGATGACGACTACAACAGTTATAAAGAAGCACTTAACCAAGCTACAGCTGAAATTATAAATTCAAAGAGAAGCTATGAACAACAATTAGCTAGTAATATAAAACATGACAGCAAGAGTTTTTATGCATATGTTCGAAGCAAACAGAAAGTTCAAGATAAGGTCGGTCCTCTAGAAGATAGTGCTGGAAATATAATATCAGAGGGATTCTTAATGGCAGAAGACCTGAATGAGTACTTTAGTTCAGTGTTTACCAGAGAAGATATTAGTTCACTGCCAGTACCAGAGGCTAAGTTCAAGGGGGCAGATTCAGACTATTTAGGACAATTAATTGTAACCCCGGAAATGGTAGCTAGAAAAATAAGGGCTATGAAGGATAATAAATCACCTGGAGTGGATGGGATTCCGCCCAAACTACTATTGGAAATTGTAGAACAAATTAGCGTACCGCTTGCAAAAGTTTTCAATTTGTCATTAGAAGAGGGAGTGGTTCCTTTAGAATGGAAAGAGGCAAACATTATACCGTTATTTAAAAAAGGTTCGAGAAACAAGTCAGAGAACTATAGACCAGTGAGTTTAACATCAGTGATTTGCAAATTATTAGAAAGACTAATTAAAGATGACAAGGTGGATTTTCTTGTTAAACAAAACTTGATAAACCCATCTCAACATGGTTTTTTTAAAACGAGGTCATGCTTAACAAATATGTTATGTTTTTTGGAAGACATCACTAAGTGGGTAGATGAGGGATCACCGGTAGATATCGTCTACTTAGATTTTCAAAAAGCTTTCGACAAAGTACCACATCAAAGATTACTGCTGAAACTAAAGGCCCATGGCATAGGAAATGGTATAATAAACTGGATAGAACAATGGCTGATTGACAGAAGACGTGTAGTAGTTGATGGGGAGGCTTCAAACTGGAAATCGGTATTGAGTGGGGTACCACAGGGATCAGTATTAGGACCTATATTATTCTTAATATATATCAACGATTTGGATGATGAAATAACAAGCAAGGTGTTGAAATTTGCGGATGATACAAAAGTGTTTAGAAGGATTAAAAGTGATGGAGATAGACAGCATTTACAAGATGATCTTGACAGGTTGATCAAATGGTCTGAAAAGTGGCAAATGCTGTTCAATTTTGGGAAATGTAAATGCCTCCACACAGGACATGGGAATGAAGAGGTAGAATATACTATGGGGGGTACTGTACTAAGTACTACTGTAAAAGAAAAGGACTTAGGGTTAACCATTAGTGCTGACATGAAGGTTTCAGAGCAGTGCGGAATTGCAGCTTCAAAGGGAAATCAAATACTTGGATTAATTAGGTGAAACGTATATGGAAAAAGAGCTAATAATACCACTGTACAAAACAATAGTTAGGCCTCATTTAGAATATTGTATTCAAGCGTGGAGGCCATATCGCAGGAAGGACATAGATATGCTAGAAAGAGTGCAGAGGAGAGCAACTAAAATGATACCAAAACTGAGGGATCTTAGTTACGAAATACGCCTAAAAAAATGCGGATTAACAACACTAGAGACCAGGAGATTGAGAGGAGATCAGATAGAAGTGTCTAAAATATTGAATGGTTATGAAAATATTGATAGAAATTTTTTTTTTCAGTTAAGAAAGATAGAAGGACTAGAGGACATGAAGTTACATTAGTAAAGGAGCAGAGTAGATTAGATATAAGAAAGTATTCATTTTCACAAAGGACTGTAAATGAATGGAACTGATTATCTGCTGATTGTGTGGGTGCTAGTAGCGTGAATGTTTAAAAATAAAATCGACACATACCTCAGACGGGTGGGATACACATAGATAAAAGGGTCGGACTCTCGATAAGCCAAATGGCTTCCTTGTCCACCTGCCACCTAGAGTTAATTCTCTGGGTGGCAATCTTGTTAAATCTTGTTAAATTCAGCATCTGATATATCGATGGTGGCCCATGATTCGGTTATACCTATTATATGAGGGTCAATATCTTCTACCATAATGTTTAGTTCATTTCTTTTGTTTACTATACTCCTTGCATTTAAACAAACACATTTATATCCAGCTTCAGAACAGTTTTGCAGACTGTTCTTTGCTGATTTATTTGTGCTGTCTTTATCTATGCCTCCAGTTTCAGGCTTCTCTGTGAATCCCCACTGTGCATCTAGTTTAAATAAATCCAGCCTGTCCCACTGTCAACAGATTGCAGAAGGTTCTCTAAGAAAACTGCTGCCCCCTTTCCACTTAGATGGAGGCCATCTCTCATGCACATATCTTCCCTCCCAACAAAGTATCCCCATAAATCTGTGAATCCCATCCCCTCTTCTTCACACATCTGCTCAATTAGGCGTTGATCGCCATCCTCTTGTAGTTTCGATATGTTGGCTCCCTTCCTCCCATTACTGGCAAAATTCCTGAGAGAAAAATCTGTTTAATTCTTGTCTCTTCCTCACTAACTGTCTGTACTTCTGTACTATCCAAGTTGTTCCCTCCCTGTCTGCATTATCTGTCCCTACGTGTACTAGTATAGACCCTCCTTTGCCATGCCCCAATACATTCTGTACCCTTTCAGTCACATGTTCTATCCAAAACAACGACATCCTCCCCCTCGCTTAGTGTCTTGTCTGTCTTCCTCAGAATAGAGTCGCCCACAAACACCCTCTCTTTTTTATTGCCCCCTCAATCACTGCCTCAGAGTAGCTCCTTCTCCGGTTTGCATCTGTCTGGTTGTAGTCTTGTTCCCCTGTCGTCTTCTCTCCTGTCACATTCTTTCCTGTCGCTTTTTCTTTTGTCACCTTTCCTCCTGTCATCGTCCCTTTTATTAACTTCTCTTCTGTCACATTTACTCTCAGTGTCTCACTTCCTTTCATCCCATCAACTTTCCTCCCATCACATTTTCTTCTCTCCTCTCTCATCCCATTTTCTGTCCTACCTCCTTCTCTACAGTCACTCTCTCCTGTCACCTTTCCTGCCTGTCACGTTTCCTGCAGTCGATTCTCCAATTTCTTCTCCAATCACCTTCCCTCCTCTCATTTTCCTTTCCTCGGTCTTCTTGCCACTACTCTGCTCCTTCAGTCTCACAGTATTCCCAACTCTCTCCCTGTTGTATCTCTCCATTCCACCTGTCTCCTTGCTAATTTTCATCTCTACCCCTTTCATAATACCTGTCAACCTAACTACCTCCTTCCGCAGACATTCCACCTTCCAACACCCCACACGCTGAAGGAAGAATCCCTCTTCCTTAGTATGTGTCCATGACTTCCCACAGCCAGACAAGACATAATCCACCCAGCTGTGGCAGTCATCGCACACCAAGTATCGCTTTGCCTTGACATGCCGCTTGCAAGGTGCCATATCAGAATTGATTTAATAATAATGATAATAATCTAATTAGCTATTCAAAATAGTTTAGTCAACTATGTTTATACTATTCACTATGTAGTCTTTAAGAAGACTGTTTACTGCGCACAAACGTTACACTTTACCCTGTGGAGTACTTATAGCCTTTCGTGATGATGTTGTTGCAGAATCACTTCCAAACCTTTACTCCAATTGTGAAATAGTATGGACAAAAATAACTTTGCACGAAACAAATTCATATACATGTACTTTGCATCCTATTACTGACCCCCCAATGACCATCTCCAATCTCTCAAAGCTCTCCATGAATCTTTAACAAACCTATACAGATCACAAAAATCTCCCCCAACATAGTCATAGCAGGAGATTTTAACCTTCCTGATATCAACTGGCGCAACCAGTTAAGGGGAGAAGCTACCCCCTACTTCCCCCCACCAGGCCTTCTAACACAGTCAAGAAATCGTGGACACTATATGTAGCCCCTAGGTGCCGCATTAATGCAGCTGTTTTCTCCTTCTACCCCAGAGCAATCGATATATGGAACATGATCCCAACACAAATCACTAAAATAGAAAGCCTCATTGCTTTTCAAACAGCCATCATGAACCTTACATTCGGCCATGTGCACAAACACCACAAACTCCTGCGTTAGCCCAATATTGGACTGTTTAGAGTACCCGACCTAAGATTTCCCCCGACTATCGCCCACCAAAGCTTCAGCTATAGCCTACGGCTAACTTCCTCAAATACACTTTCTCTGACTACCGTTTACCTACTGCTGTTTCTTAATATATATCTATGGATAGTTTACAAATAATATTTACATAATAACAATACTTATTTCTTAAATCTTTCCACATATTTTCCAAAATTTCTGCACGGATATCCACAATGAACTGAGCCCAAGATTTCCCACCAGCACTCTCTGGATAACCTAAGTCTTTGTCTATATAATAATTGGCAAAAGTCATAAGGTCATTACGCCAATATGGGGGGACATATGCCAAAGCACCACAGGGAATTTAGAGTCATCTGCCATGGCTGTGTCCACCATGGCTGCAAACACAACTGTTTTGGTTAGTCTGTTCCAGTTCTTTATTGTTCTATTAAAAAAGCTGTTAGCATAAACCTGAGTCTTGGCCGACACCCAAAAAAATCGTTCACTGTGGCCACGAGTGTTATTAATTGAGTGAACAAGGTGGCTAATTGTATCCATCAATCAATTTAAGAAGAA
Source organism: Paraescarpia echinospica (assembly GCA_020002185.1). Classification (NCBI taxonomy): domain Eukaryota; kingdom Metazoa; phylum Annelida; class Polychaeta; order Sabellida; family Siboglinidae; genus Paraescarpia; species Paraescarpia echinospica. Next base: position 1,289,750 of record CM034542.1, on the reverse strand, counting down.
ACTCAAAGAGCTGTTATTGTCAAAATTGCATTAATTCTTCTTATAATTTTTTAAATATCGTAACTTATCAATTAACCATAAGCATACCATCATTTTATTATGGTATAAATGATTAAGTTTGTATTCATGTTTTACTTGAAAATTAGTTAATTTATTCTTTATTTATTATGTTATGAGTGCAATTTAATTAGTAGTCAACCTGTTCTATTTATGTATTGTTAGTAATGTATATGTATGTGTATACTCCTGCGTTAGCTCAAGTTTGGGCTGTTTGGAGTAAATCACCTAAGACCTAAGACATTAACTGCACCTATCCTATGTGATGATTTATTCACTTTGTTCCAGAACTTACTGTCCTACTTTTATGCTTTAATTTTATGGAACAAGGAAACTATTGTTAAATTATTATTTCTGGTGGTCCTCACTATAAGCCCCTAGGGGTTTCTAGAGGATCTCCACGGTTGCAATATTTGTTTTTTCTTCTGTTTTTATAATCGATTCTATTGTACATCATACATGTGTTCACTAATTTGTACTTGAATTTACCTTGAATTTACCTTGAATCCTCCTCTTCTACTTAGTAGTCAAGGAGTTGACGAGGAAGGGAGTCAAACGTTGACTCGTGTAATCCTCCGTCCTATTGCGTAAATATTTGTCAATGTGACCCTTGAACTGGTTGATGTTTTTGGACATCACTGCTGCTTCCGGAAGTCTATTCCAGTCGTTAACTATCCTTTGAGTAAAGGAGTACATGCGTATATCTAATCTTGAGTGCACTTTGGTTATTTTGAAGGGGTGCCCTCTTGTTTTGGTCTGTTTATTTTCCATAACAAAGAAATCTGCAGGAAGAATACTCTCTAACCCGTTGAATATTTTATAAACTTCCAGTAAATCAGCACGGAGTCGTCTAGTCTCCAGAGTTGTGATATTTAGCACTCTTAAACGTCTTTGATAATCTAAATGACTTAAATCTGAAATCATCCTGGTTGCCCTACGTTGCACCTTTTCTAATAAGTCTATATCTTTTTGTTTGAATGGGCGCCATGCCTGAATGCAGTAGTCTAGGTGAGGTCTTACTAAGGACTTGTAACAAAAACAAAGTTCATTCATCTTATAGAATATTGTAGAGATTTATAGAATACACCTTTGCTGAGATATGTTGTTTTTGAAACTAATATCCGTCAAAGATAGATATGGGTATTTCTGGAAAGGACAGGCTTCTGGAAAGGTTTTTTACTAAAGGCAGCGCGCCGAGAGTTGAGAGCTTTCGCCGACCGGGCACCGAACTCCGAAGCCGGAGGAGCCTTACCATTTCTCTGTAAACGTCGTCATTGAAAGCCGGTGTCAATTTTATAAGTCCCATTAAAATGAAAAATAACCCTATTGTCATAGATAGAACAAGTAATACAGCATTTGCCATTTTTTGGATGACAGACAGACGGCGAAACCAAAGCGCACTTTATGAACGGCTAAACAGAAGCTTTGACGGTGCGCGATGTTGTGGTGTCACACTGCATGTTGCCCCAATAATGTACTCTGAAATAATTATGCGTCTCGTTCGTTAGGTAAATATTCACACAGCAACACATAATAAAACCATCTCAATATTATTATATAAAAGTGAATAAATATACGTGCATTGAGTCATAGATGACGAAGTCACTTTAAACGGTGATTAAACTTGGCAAAAACATATGTAAACGATTAACGACAATTTATAAATGGTATTATTTGACATTTGCGACACCGGATTTAACCCGCCGTCGATGAACTGCCGGGTGCATGAATACGGAACGCGTTTTGGTTTGTTATTGTCATAACAAACTATAATCATGAGGTGCTTTGTGAACAACATGCCGGATTTTGACCCAAACATGAGATATGCTATCAAAGAGAAGTACTGGAAGCAAATTATTTTATCGATGGTGAAAAGTATAGTGGAGGGTATGCCCCCAATATTTGACAACTGCGATGGCGGTCTCTACGTAGGGTGCGCGGGGATAGCGTACATGCTTGATTACCTTGCCAACTCCGAACCATTTGCAAACGACAAGTCGCTTAGAGAAGAATTCTTGACGCGTGCTCGCAACTATGCCGACGTTTCTCTTAGTTATGCAAACGGCAAAGCAAACCGCGACCCGCCTGCCGCCTTTCTGCTCGGCAGCGCTGGCGTCTTTGCTGTCAGTAGTCTCGTGTATAGTGACATCGCGGAGAAGAAGGCGTCAGACGAACTTAATCAGAAATACTTGGCATTGGCCGCTACGTGTCAGCCAGTTAATTATCTCAATTGTGGCTCCGATGAATTGTTCGTAGGCAGAGCGGGCTACCTCTGTGGGTCACTGTTGTTGAACCGCAAATTTGGACAGGTAAATCCACAATTAAGCTAGGTTTTCATAATATATATGGAAAAGGTATGCAGATTTGGAAATACTTCAGTAGTGACATAACTTCTCTGAATTTCCTAAACGATTCCTGTGTAGAACTACTAGAAGCGATTCGAATCACCAGATGGCATATGGAGCAATTCGACGATGAAAAAGACTCCTAGCCCTTGGTCTAAAAATCACCACGTCTAATGACGTAATGCCACTATTCTGATTCTTAAAGTATATTTACCTTATTCCAAGTGACATTAAGCGTCTCCCTTCTGATGCTTTTACTTACGTCAGTGATGCTCATGGCTCAAGGAGGTGGCTGGACCATGTGCTCAGCACTCACTCCAGTCACTCATCAATCTCTGATGTGGTAGTTATAATTATGATTGTGTCTCTTCTGATCACCTAGCTTCATGCTTTACCATATCTGTCAACTTATGACATACTTCTGAAGCATCCACTCAGAGGGTTTCCGCTAGAAAACATAATTTGGGTACAGAGTTAGTCAATTGTGAGACCGCAGAACTGGCAGGCTAATCCTGCCATAGGCGCCCCAATGGGCGGGGGATGTGGGGGCCCTCCCCCCGAAAAAATGGGATTTCTAGATGGTCGGAGAAGTGATTTCCCGGCATTTGGAGTCGGAAATCCCGCCCGGCTCATGCTGATCATTTCGTAGGAGAATGAATAATAAATGCAACAGTCGGCAGGAAAATAGTAAACTGTAGTATGGTATCTTGTTGGGTTATTTTTCTTCACCAATTAAGAAACAATGAATACACAAAAACATCGCGAAAAATGTACAGCTATGACAGCACGCCGTATTCTTTGCACTAAGCCTACCGATATACTGGTACGCCATGTTCTATCCTGAGGAGAAGGCTTCAATCCCGCAGTGAATACCATGTTTAGCCAATCACAGAATAGCTAGCATAAATGTGTTGGCACGGGCTCATTCTTCACCGTTAAAAACATCATCATTTATGAGTTTCATTGCACAGAATATTAAAAAAAAAAATTTAATCTGGATTTATTTTGGGTACGTATCTGTATTCTGTACCCTAGAATTAATTTTGGGTACGTAATTTTACCCTTTTACCCTGCTGGCGGAAACACTGACTCAGGAGCAAATTCGACAGCATTGTCCTATGTTGGGGGGAGGTGCCACTCACCAAGACCTTCACAACTATTACACTCAAATCAGTGTGCTTTTATCTGCCATTGATGCACCTCGTGATGTTTTACGCTGTACCGATCCGAATTGTAATGATGAAGCCCATCATATACTGCTATGCAAATTTTATGGAGACATTAATTCACTCAGGCATGCCTCTGAAGTAATACCTACTAAGGCACATAACATGTCTTCGAAGCACGCCGTTCTTGGTTGGAATTATATGGTCAGAGACTCCCACCAGGCTGCTAGAGTCTTTTTTCTGATGGCGGACTGTATGACATAATGAAAATTAAATGTGCCCAGTTTAAACATAAAAAGACAGAAAAAAATGCTGAAGCCCTTAAAGCCGAACGACTTGCTTCAAAACTAAGTAGTAATGACTTTAAAAACTTCTGGAAAGATATAAAACAAATAAATAATGCCAAGTTGCCAAAGCCTAGTAATGTTGGCGGTGCATGTGGTGCTGAAGACGTAAAGAATATGTGGCTTAATCATTACCAGTCTCTGCTTAATTCTGTACATGGGTCTCCAACACATACTAAAATAAAAAGATTGAAATGTATTGCAGCAATGTGCAATTTAATGATCAAATGATTGTTGATATTAAAGAAATACAAGAAATAAATCAGGCGATGCCTACAGGAAAAGCTCCTGGTTAAAACTATAAGTAACGAACATTTTAAGTATGCTAATGAAAAACTTCATGTTTATATGTCACTGCTATTCAGCAGCTTGTTTATTCATGGGTTTTTACCTGACGCTAGGATGGCCACAATAATAGCTCCAATAATTAAAAATAAAGCGGGTGATTTGTCTGACAACAATAACCACATACCTATTGCTCTTGCAACAATTGCTAAAAGGTAGTCAATTATTTGAATCTTTAATATTATCAAGGGCTACCATTTTCTTCACAACGTTTGCAAACCAATTTGGATTTAAAAAGTGCTCATCACTCAACTGAGATGCTCATATTTCTATTAAAAGAACTTTTTCGACACTACATAATGAATGGCTCTTCTATGTATGTCACTATGCTGGATGCCTCCAAGGCCTTCGACAAAGTGAACCATAGCAAGCTATTTACTAAGCTAATTGACCGTGGATGTCATGCTTTTATTGTGCGCATTCTTTATCACTGGTACAGTACCCAGAAATTCACTGTCAAATGGTGTCAGAGCTTTTCTAGATGTTTTATTGTCTCAAATGGTGTTAAACAAAGTGGAATCCTTTCTCCCCACCTTTTTAATGTGTACATGGACAACTTAAGTGTAAATCTTAACAAATTATAAATTGGATGTCTTTATGCAGGCACCATTATGAATCACTTGATGTATGTAGATGACCTCTGTATTTTTTCACCTAGTGTTTCTGGGTTGAAAAAAACAACAGATTGTTGTGCCAAGTATGACAAAATGTTTGACATAACATATAATGCCAACAAGTCGTATTGTATGGTTATTGACAACAAACCTCAGGACATGAAAAATATTCATCCTGTCACTCAATAATCATCCGTTACCTCACTATTAAATGCAAATGTCTGGGTCATATAAATATAATAAATAAATATTCTTACTGGATGTGACAACATTGTCAGACAGAAAAGAATTTTATACACTTTGTCATCACGCTATAGTGAAACTTTCATGTTTGCTACAAACTGTGTAAATCTTTTAATGAACGTATGCGTTTATGTATATATAGCTTATTATGTGGTCTGAAAATCCACTTTTTGCAAATTATTTTTTTACTGATATACATTTTAGAAGTCCTATGTTTAAATACATGACTACCCAATTGTACACGTAAAGTTGTACGCACATTTTATATATATATATTCTTTTTATTAACCATCTATTTTTATTCCATGTCTATCTATATCTTTGTATTTTATTTATTATTTTTTTATTTACTTGTATGTATACATGAGGACTTCTGTCTGAAATAAACATTATTATTATATAATTTGATCATTTGTATTTGCATCCACATGAAAAAATACATAGATCTGCCTATGAAATCTACATGTGGAACTACTTCTAGTAATTTCAGATGGATAATATATTAATTATTTTGCTATATATACCACATTCACATGTACCGTTTCCGTACATATATGGAATCCTAACTTTATCCTTCATATTATATTATATTAGGTATACTAGGCCTTTAAATACCATAATTTTTACAGATGTACGTGTTAATACTCTGAATATATATATATATGTATACAAAGTATTTACAGATATATAGACATGCGTGTGCGTGCATACACACACGCGTGTACATGCATACGCACACAGTACATTTGTTTGAAACCACAACATAAAGTTGTGTCAAATCACTACAATTGTGCCTATTATGTCAAGTCAATTAAGGCACTTTAGACAGCAGTGTTTTAGACACACACATTCTGTATGTGTTTAAGATCCAATTAAAATTTGTTTCAGGTGGTGAATAGAGATGCCATTAAAATGCTAATCACAGCAACTATTCACTCTGGAAAGATTTATGCAACAAAACACAAATCTGCTTCTCCACTCATGTATGCCTACTATGACACAGAATATCTCGGTATGTATCACCTTATCTCCAGGATACATAGCACCAGCAAATTTACCAATATTTTATATAAAGATTAATGAGTTAAAACTTAAACCACATAATCAAAGAATCCTTAATGTACATACCTGTTCCTATGATGTCACCAAAGGTCCTGTTCTTGTAATATCACAAGTGGTCTTGTTTGTGGGATGTCACAAGAGGTCCTATTGCAGTGGTGTCACAACTGGTCTTGTTTGTGTGATGTCACAAGTGGCATAGGGTTTCTTGTGGAGGTGCTGCCCATGTCCTGTCGTCCATCCTACAGATGTTGAACATTCTGTCTTGCAGGTGCTGTCCATGGTCTGTCATCCATCCTACAGATGTTGAACATTCTGTCTTGCAGGTGCCGTCCATGGTCTGTCATCCATCCTACAGATGTTGAACATTCTGTCTTGCAGGTGCTGTCCATGGTCTGTCATCCATCCTACAGATGTTGAACATTCTGTCTTGCAGGTGCTGTCCATGGTCTGTCATCCATCCTACAGATGTTGAACATTCTGTCTTGCAGGTGCTGCCCATGGTCTGTCATCCATCATACAGATGTTGAACATTCTGTCTTGCAGGTGCTGTCCATGGTCTGTCATCCATCCTACAGATGTTGAACATTTTGTCTTGCAGGTGCTGTCCATGGTCTGTCATCCATCCTACAGATGTTGAACATTCTGTCTTGCAGGTGCTGTCCATGGTCTGTCATCCATCCTACAGATGTTGAACATTCTGTCTTGCAGGTGCTGTCCATGGTCTGTCATCCATCATACAGATGTTGAACATTCTGTCTTGCAGGTGCTGTCCATGGTCTGTCATCCATCCTACAGATGTTGAACATTCTGTCTTGCAGGTGCTGTCCATGGTCTGTCATCCATCATACAGATGTAGAACATTCTGTCTTGCAGGTGCTGTCCATGGTCTGTCATCCATCCTACAGATGTTGAACATTCTGTCTTGCAGGTGCTGCCCATGGTCTGTCATCCATCCTACAGATGTTGAACATTCTGTCTTGCAGGTGCTGTCCATGGTCTGTCATCCATCCTACAGATGTTGAACATTCTGTCTTGCAGGTGCTGTCCATGGTCTGTCATCCATCATACAGATGTTGAACATTCTGTCTTGCAGGTGCTGTCCATGGTCTGTCATCCATCCTACAGATGTTGAACATTCTGTCTTGCAGGTGCTGTCCATGGTCTGTCATCCATCCTACAGATGTTGAACATTCTGTCTTGCAGGTGCTGTCCATGGTCTGTCGTCCATCCTACAGATGTTGAACATTCTGTCTTGCAGGTGCTGTCCATGGTCTGTCGTCCATCATACAGATGTTGAACATTCTGTCTTGCAGGTGCTGCCCATGTCCTGTCGTCCATCCTACAGATGTTGAACATTCTGTCTTGCAGGTGCTGTCCATGGCCTGTCATCCATCCTACAGATGTTGAACATTCTGTCTTGCAGGTGCTGTCCATGGCCTGTCATCCATCCTACAGATGTTGAACATTCTGTCTTGCAGGTGCTGTCCATGGTCTGTCATCCATCCTACAGATGTTGAACATTCTGTCTTGCAGGTGCTGTCCATGGCCTGTCGTCCATCCTACAGATGTTGAACATTCTGTCTTGCAGGTGCTGTCCATGGTCTGTCGTCCATCCTACAGATGTTGAACATTCTGTCTTGCAGGTGCTGTCCATGGTCTGTCGTCCATCCTACAGATGTTGAACATTCTGTCTTGCAGGTGCTGTCCATGGTCTGTCGTCCATCATACAGATGTTGAACATTCTGTCTTGCAGGTGCTGCCCATGTCCTGTAGTCCATCCTACAGATGTTGAACATTCTGTCTTGCAGGTGCTATCTATGGCCTGTCATCCATCCTACAGATGTTGAACATTCTGTCTTGCAGGTGCTGTCCATGGCCTGTCATCCATCCTACAGATGTTGAACATTCTGTCTTGCAGGTGCTGTCCATGTCCTGTCATCCATCCTACAGATGTTGAACATTCTGTCTTGCAGGTGCTGTCCATGGTCTGTCATCCATCCTACAGATGTTGAACATTCTGTCTTGCAGGTGCTGTCCATGGTCTGTCATCCATCATACAGATGTTGAACATTCTGTCTTGCAGGTGCTGTCCATGGCCTGTCATCCATCCTACAGATGTTGAACATTCTGTCTTGCAGGTGCTGTCCATGGCCTGTCATCCATCCTACAGATGTTGAACATTCTGTCTTGCAGGTGCTGTCCATGGCCTGTCATCCATCCTACAGATGTTGAACATTCTGTCTTGCAGGTGCTGTCCATGTCCTGTCATCCATCCTACAGATGTTGAACATTCTGTCTTGCAGGTGCTGTCCATGGTCTGTCATCCATCATACAGATGTTGAACTTTCTGTCTTGCAGGTGCTGTCCATGTCCTGTCATCCATCCTACAGATGTTGAACATTCTGTCTTGTAGGTGCTGCCCATGGTCTGTCATCCATCCTACAGATGTTGTTCTGCCTTGTAGGTGCTGCCCATGGCTTGTCATCCATCCTACAGATGTTGTTCTGCCTTGTAGGTGCTGCCCATGGCCTGTCATCCATCCTACATATGTTGTTCTGTCTTGTAGGTGCTGCCCATGGCTTGTCATCCATCCTACAGATGTTGTTCTGCCTTGTAGGTGCTGCCCATGGCTTGTCATCCATCCTACAGATGTTGTTCTGCCTTGTAGGTGCTGCCCATGGCCTGTCATCCATCCTACATATGTTGTTCTGTCTTGTAGGTGCTGCCCATGGCCTGTCATCCATCCTACATATGTTGTTCTGTCTTGTAGGTGCTGCCCATGGCCTGTCATCCATCCTACATATGTTGTTCTGTCTTGTAGGTGCTGCCCATGGCCTGTCATCCATCATACATATGTTGTTCTGCTTGCAGGTGCTGCCCATGGCTGTCATCCATCCTACATATGTTGTTCTGCCTTGTAGGTGCTGCCCATGGCTTGTCATCCATCCTACAGATGTTGTTCTGCCTTGTAGGTGCTGCCCATGGCCTGTCATTCATCCTACATATGTTGTTCTGCCTTGTAGGTGCTGCCCATGGCCTGTCATCCATCCTACATATGTTGTTCTGCCTTGTAGGTGCTGCCCATGGCTTGTCATCCATCCTACATATGTTGTTCTGTCTTGCAGGTGCTGCCCATGGTCTGTCATCCATCCTACATATGTTGTTCTGCCTTGCAGGTGCTGCCCATGGCTTGTCATCCATCCTACAGATGTTGTTCTGCCTTGTAGGTGCTGCCCATGGCCTGTCATCCATCCTACATATGTTGTTCTGTCTTGTAGGTGCTGCCCATGGTCTGTCATCCATCCTACAGATGTTGAACATTCTGTCTTGCAGGTGCTGTCCATGGTCTGTCGTCCATCGTACATATGTTGTTCTGTTTGTCTCTTGAAGGCGCTGCCCATAGCCTGCCATCCATCCTACATATGTTGTTCTGTCTTGAAGGTGCTGCCCATGGCTTGTCATCCATCCTACAGATGTTGTTTTGTCTTGCAGGTGCTGCCCATAGCCTGTCATCCATCCTACATATGTTGTTCTGTCTTGTAGGTGCTGCCCATGGCCTGTCATCCATCCTACATATGTTGTTTTGTCTTGTAGGTGCTGCCCATGGCCTGTCATCCATCCTACATATGTTGTTCTGTCTTGCAGGTGCTGCCCATGGCCTGTCATCCATCATACATATGTTGTTCTGTCTTGCAGGTGCTGTCCATGGCCTGTCATCCATCCTACATATGTTGTTTTGTCTTGTAGGTGCTGCCCATGGCCTGTCATCCATCCTACATATGTTGTTCTGTCTTGCAGGTGCTGTCCATGGCCTGTCATCCATCATACATATGTTGTTTTGTCTTGTAGGTGCTGCCCATGGCCTGTCATCCATCCTACATATGTTGTTCTGTCTTGTAGGTGCTGCCCATGGCCTGTCGTCCATCCTACAGATGTTGTTCTGTCTTGTAGGTGCTGTCCATGGCCTGTCATCCATCCTACATATGTTGTTCTGTCTTGCAGGTGCTGCCCATGGCCTGTCATCCATCATACATATGTTGTTCTGTCTTGCAGGTGCTGCCCATGGCCTGTCATCCATCATACATATGTTGTTCTGTCTTGCAGGTGCTGCCCATGGTCTGTCATCCATCCTACATATGTTGTTCTGCCTTGTAGGTGCTGCCCATGGCTTGTCATCCATCCTACAGATGTTGTTCTGCCTTGTAGGTGCTGCCCATGGCCTGTCATCCATCCTACATATGTTGTTCTGTCTTGTAGGTGCTGCCCATGGTCTGTCATCCATCCTACAGATGTTGAACATTCTGTCTTGCAGGTGCTGTCCATGGTCTGTCGTCCATCGTACATATGTTGTTCTGTTTGTCTCTTGAAGGCGCTGCCCATAGCCTGCCATCCATCCTACATATGTTGTTCTGTCTTGAATGTGCTGCCCATGGCTTGTCATCCATCCTACAGATGTTGTTTTGTCTTGCAGGTGCTGCCCATAGCCTGTCATCCATCCTACATATGTTGTTCTGTCTTGTAGGTGCTGCCCATGGCCTGTCATCCATCCTACATATGTTGTTTTGTCTTGTAGGTGCTGCCCATGGCCTGTCATCCATCCTACATATGTTGTTCTGTCTTGCAGGTGCTGCCCATGGCCTGTCATCCATCATACATATGTTGTTCTGTCTTGCAGGTGCTGTCCATGGCCTGTCATCCATCCTACATATGTTGTTTTGTCTTGTAGGTGCTGCCCATGGCCTGTCATCCATCCTACATATGTTGTTCTGTCTTGCAGGTGCTGTCCATGGCCTGTCATCCATCATACATATGTTGTTTTGTCTTGTAGGTGCTGCCCATGGCCTGTCATCCATCCTACATATGTTGTTCTGTCTTGTAGGTGCTGCCCATGGCCTGTCGTCCATCCTACATATGTTGTTCTGTCTTGCAAGTGCTGCCCATGGCCTGTCATCCATCATACATATGTTGTTCTGTCTTGCAGGTGCTGCCCATGGCCTGTCATCCATCATACATATGTTGTTCTGTCTTGCAGGTGCTGCCCATGGCCTGTCATCCATCATACAGATGTTGTTCTGTCTTGTAGGTGCTGCCCATGGCCTGTCATCCATCAAACATATGTTGTTCTGTCTTGCAGGTGCTGCCCATGGCCTGTCGTCCATCCTACATATGTTGTTGTGTCTTGTAGGTGCTGCCCATGGCCTGTCGTCCATCCTACAGATGTTGCTGTGTTTCCCTGACATCCTGAGGGCAGACCCCGCCATGGAGGGTGATGTGCGGGGGGCGGTGGACTTCCTGCTTGGTCTGCAGCAGGTCAACGGCAATTTTCCCCCTGCCATGGACGAGACGGGGCACCAACGCCCCGAGGGTGAAGAGTTGGTGCACTGGTGCCATGGAGCACCAGGTGAGTACAGTTAACACATTGGGGGCCAATGCCCCGATGGTGAAGAGTACCATGGAGTTCCAACTGGATGACTGGAGTTAGTTGTTAGGGTTGTGCCATCTGTAGAGGTCTTGTCTATCGTATAGTGCAAGTACATCATTGCTCAACATTCCTACCTTAGTTGATTTGGCTCTTTGTGAATTAGATTTGTTGGTTACATGTATTTAAATTTGTGGCTTGTGAATAATTTGTGTGATAAATGTGTATTTGCTGTAACAAAAGAGGGCATGCTTTTGGTAGTATCATCAAAATGTTTTGTTAGATCAGGTTACAAGTTTGTAAAATAGTCCAGTAGCCTTATGTTATAATGTATCTGTAGAGGCAGAGTGACTTTAGTATAATAAAGGCATAACACTAAGGTATCAGTAATCAAATTCCATCAGATGGTTAGTTTGCCTAACTAAGACTCCACAATTACACTCTTTAATGAAAATGGTTGTTGACTACCTTGTATCTGTGTCTGTTGTTCCAGGTGTGGTGTAGCTGTGTTCCACATGTGATGTACCTGTTGTTCCAGGTGTGGTGTAGCTGTGTTCCAGGTGTGGTATACCTGTGTTCCAGGTGTGGTGTACCTGGGTTCCATGTATGGTGTACTTGTTGTTCCAGGCTTGGTATACCTGTTGTTCCAGGTGTGGTCTACCTGTTGTTCTAGGTATGGTGTACCTGTTGTACCAGGTGTGGTGTACCTGTGTTCCAGGTGTGGTGTACCTGTGTTCCAGGTGTGGTGTACCTGTGTTCCAGGTGTGGTGTGCCTGTTGTTCCAGGTGTGGAGTATCTTTGTTCCAGGTGTGGTGTACCTGTGTTCCAGGTGTGGTGTACCTGTGTTCCATGTGTGTTGTACCTGTTGTTCCAGGTGTGGTGTATCTTTGTTCCAGGTGTAGTGTACCTGTGTTCCAGGTGTGGTGTACCTGTTATTACAGGTGTGGTGTTTCTGTGTTCCAGGTGTGGTGTACCTGTGTTCCAGGTGTGGTGTGCCTGTTGTTCCAGGTGTGGAGTATCTTTGTTCCAGGTGTGGTGTACCTGTGTTCCATGTGTGTTGTACCTGTTGTTCCAGGTGTGGTGTATCTTTGTTCCAGGTGTAGTGTACCTGTGTTCCAGGTGTGGTGTACCTGTTATTACAGGTGTGGTGTTTCTGTGTTCCAGGTGTGGTGTACCTGTTTGCAAGGGCGTTCCAACTGTGGAAGGAGCCCAAGTACCTATCGGCATGCCAGCGGTGCGGAGAACTCACCTGGCAGTGGGGGTTGCTGAGGAAGGGCCCAGGGATCTGTCACGGGGTGGCGGGGAGCGGCTACGTCTTCCTCCTGCTCTACCGACTCACCTCCGACGAGAAACACATCCACCGCGCCCTCAAGTTTGCTGAGTTCCTCCAGACTGAGGAGTTCCAGCATGGAGCTCGCCGGCCAGACAACCCTTACAGTCTGTACGAGGGACTCGCTGGCACCGTGTGCTTCCTCACGGACTTGCTACAGCCCCAGAAGGCAGAGTTTCCATTCTTTGATGTACATTACTGAATCAGGACACACTAGGAGGTTTGATGTTGCTTTCAGAGTTCTGTTTTGTGTTGTGTTTGTAGAGTGGTACAGTAAGATACTTGTGTCGGTTCTAGTGCTACATTTCTACCCGGAGGGGTACTTCATTTGTGAAAGACTTATGTATGTTATGATAAGGCAAGACATATGTTGGTTCTGGTAGTACATCTCTATTGCCACTATGGAATCCTTATTATGTGTTATGATAAGGTAAGACATATGTTGGTTCTGGTAGTACATCTCTATTGCCACTGTGAAATCCTTATTATGTATGTTATGATAAGGTAAGACATAAGTTGGTTCTGGTAGTACATCTCTATTGCCACTGTGAAATCCTTATTATGTATGTTATGATAAGTTAAGACATAAGTTGGTTCTGGTAGTACGTCTCTATTGCCACTGTGGAATCCTTATTATGTGTTATGATAAGGTAAGACATATGTTGGTTCTGGTAGTACGTCTCTATTGCCACTGTGGAATCCTTATTATGTATGTTATGATAAGGTAAGACATATGTTGGTTCTGGTAGTACGTCTCTATTGCCACTGTGGAATCCTTATTATGTATTTTATGATAAGGTAAGACATATGTTGGTTCTGGTAGTACGTCTCTATTGCCACTGTGGAATCCTTATTATGTGTTATGATAAGGTAAGACATATGTTGGTTCTGGTAGTACATCTCTATTACCACTGTGGAATCCTTATTATGTATGTTATGATAAGGTAAGACATATGTTGGTTCTGGTAGTGTCTCTATTGCCACTGTGGAATCCTTATTATGTATGTTATGATAAGGTAAGACATATGTTGGTTCTGTTAGTACGTCTCTATTGCCACTGTGGAATCCTTATTATGTGTTATGATAAGGTAAGACATATGTTGGTTCTGGTAGTACGTCTCTATTGCCACTGTGGAATCCTTATTATGTATGTTATGATAAGGTAAGACATATGTTGGTTCTGGTAGTATATCTCTATTGCCACTGTGGAATCCTTATTATGTATGTTATGATAAGGTAAGACATATGTTGGTTCTGATAGTACAACTCTATTGCCACTGTGGAATCCTTATTATGTATGTTATGATAAGGTAAGACAAGTTGGTTCTGGTAGTACGTCTCTATTACCACTGTTGAACCCTTATTATGTATGTTATGATAAGGTAAGACATATGTTGGTTCTGGTAGTACGTCTCTATTGCCACTGTGAAATCCTTATTATGTATGTTATGATAAGGTAAGACATATGTTGGTTCTGGTAGTACATCTCTATTGCCACTGTGAAATCCTTAATATGTATATTATAAGGTAAGACATATGTTGGTTCTGGTAGTACGTCTCTATTGCCACTGTGAAATCCTTATTATGTATGTTATGATAAGGTAAGACATATGTTGGTTCTGGTAGTACGTCTCTATTGCCACTGTGAAATCCTTATTATGTATGTTATGATAAAGTAAGACATATGTTGGTTCTGGTAGTACGTCTCTATTGCCACTGTGGAATCCTTATTATGTATGTTATGATAAGGTAAGACATATCCTTCTTATGAATTTTATGATGAAATTGAATTATTTTTGTTCCAATATCCTTGCACGTTTTTTGATTAAAACTCCAATGTTGCAGTCAAGTAACTAAATTGAATACTGGAGTCTTCTGTGGTTTTGGGTTGCGTTTAGTCCTGATTTTGGTTACCAATTCGAAGGGACATTTTTGATGTGATTGACTTAGGTAGTCTTTGTGAAGGAGTTGAATTGTAATATTAAATAATTGTCTGTAGTTGTTGACTTGAAATTAGCATTTTGGAATGATATCCAAGTAATGTGAGATTTGTGGAGTAAAAGGAAGTCTTTATGTGCCAATATGCAACTACAAGCAAGACGGTATCCTGATATTGTTTGGCATAGTACTTATGTTGATGTGGCATAGACAGATGGTATTGGTGTAATGTAAATAATGCTGGCAGTTTGCCATGAAATGTATTTTAAATTCTAGTTAACAGAAGAACAAAGTACTTGTTTATTTGTATGTTGAATTTTACTTTAGATTTGTGAATGATTGTTGCTGTAAATGACATTATATTTAGCGTAATCCTTTATATTACAGGAAAACTGGCATTATTAACAAAGCAAAAAACATGTTTGCAGAAACGAGGTATTTGTTTTATATGAAATGTTGGTGTTTTTCGTTGAAGCCATGTATATGTGAAGCTGTGTTGAAAGGGAAACCCTTTCTAAATATCAGTTTCACAAATGCAGTTGTGCAGTTGTTTTATTTCAAATAAATTACACAAAAGATACACTGGTGTAGTTCATATCCTGTCCTGCTTGAAGAATAGTTCTATTTAGTGATTTTAATTGTGCAAGTAGACTTCTTCAATAGACAACTTCAATAACAAGGTGCAGACTTGAATCATTGTGACAATAATATCATAATATATACAGTGTAGTATAAACTACACATCTAACAAATGGCCCACCTGTTTGGACGCCACTGCTAAATGGTAATGTTGATATTCATAAACAGATTCAATATTTTAAAGTAGTACATATCATGCAATATTGTCCACTAAATTAAATACAAATAATACTTTATTAGTCAGTATCTGGTACTAAGATGAAGTCTCACTGTACAGTGCTGTGCCTTGGAATGTGTCGGTGCACTTTGTACAACATACCTATTCAGTGTCCATTTGAGGATTGGCCAGCAATTTCTTAGACATTCAACATATAATTCTACTTTTTGTGTAGATGAAAGATTGTTGGCCTCTTGTTAACATGGTGGTTTTCTTTTCCATCTACTTTGTATGGCTTTGAATAACGATCCTGTTAACTTGTGTATTGTAAAGGCAGGTTGCTGTAGTAACTGTGCCAGCTAAGGGCAGTTTAATGGTCACTAACAAGTAACTTAACTGACCAGTCATTTCAATCGTATTATTTCACAAGCAGATTTCAATTAATCATGCTACTGCAGACACCAACTGTGTCAATCAACAAAAAATAAATTAGAACAAGTGAATAGGAAAAAAGCAGATACAGTTGTAGATAGGTTTGTCTTCATATCAAATGTAAAATATTAGAAAATAAATAAGTAATGGATGGTAAATGCATATCTACATAAAACACACACATCACAGTCGGCTGGCTTTCTACAATCAAGCTGTTATTTTGAAGAAACACTACAAAAGCTAATCGAGTCAAAAGACTCTACCCCTGAGCTGTGCTGTTAACTGTATCTGCCTCTCAGTCCTGGCAACCCTGTGTCCTGCTGTTACCCCCACGGGGTACCTCTACCGAGGCATGAACCCAAAGGAGGTTTCTGCTGTGCTAGTATGGTCCAGGTCATTCTGTCGGAACGCTGTTGCGCCGCCACCACTGGTGCCCCCTGGTGTCAGATAGAGACGGTAACACTGAGAGCAGTACCCGTCCAGATTTGGGTCACCGTAGCGATCGCATTTGCCTGCACAGCACTGCGTAGCGCTGACTTGAGGTGGCGCAACAGGTCGTCGCGGTGTGGGGGGAGAGGAGGGAACTGTGTGCTTGGGTCGAGTTGCTCCCAGCGCTGTTGGTGGAAACAAACAGTGGTTATTATTATATAATTCAGTCAGGTTCTCATTATGGTGTATTATGTCACCGTCTATAAATAAAACCAACAAAGTTTCTGTTGTAACACAAAGTTGAAAATAAAATGACTTCATTACATGTGAAGGATTTTTTTATATTTAAAGTAAATAAAACTGGCATATTTAAAGAAACTTAGAATGGTGAACTGAGGCAAACACAATGTCAAAATAAAGAAGTTTTTTGACCAAAGTAACATGTTCATGGTCCTCTGAATTTAATTAACTCCGGTCCTTTGACCATCATGATGGCCCTACATATATATATAAATTATTATGATGGCTTAATAAACTGCATATCAAAAAACTGATTTGATACAGTGGAGTTTTCATGTTCCAATTTCAAGAAAAGTCTGCCATAAAAATATTTAACGTTTTCTATTGAAATTTTTAAAATATAGCCATTATTATGGAAAACACAGTTTACTCTGAGTAGAGGGAGGTTGTAACAGCCTTACATATTTAGTGGTTGTAACAGTGTTACATATTTAGTGGTTGTAACAGTGTTAGATATTTAGTTGGTGTAACAGTGTTACATATTTAGTGGTAACAGTGTTACATATTTAGTGGTTGTATCAGTGTTACATATTTACCTGCACGACTGCCTGATTGGTCTCGCACTCTAATGCAAGCATGGTGTTGGCTTGGAGTTTGTCGCATGGCTTCAAGTGTGCTAGGACTGTATCGCCTGGCCTCACTTGGTTGCTGTGCCGTGTAGCGGTTACGAGACTCGAGTGTTTGGAAGCAATGTCTGCACAGACCATTGCAGCTATCACAGGCAAGACCACCACAGTTCGGACCAATGCACGCCTTGATAGTCCCCAGGGCTCGAGTGAAGCTAGTCAGGCTTTCAAGGGGGCTTTGTTGGGTGGTCTGATGGCTGGGGGTGCTGACTTCAGATGGACACTCCATAAAGCATGTACGACAATAACCACTGTATTCAAGTTTTCCCTCCAATGCACAAGCCGTACTCTTACAGAGTTTCCTGTGACGATGCAGAGTGGTGTGTCCCTCAAGACTGGGTCTGTGGGGTGCGGTTGCTTCAGGGCAGTTCAACGAGGCAGCTGTTGGACACACGTCCTGCAAGGTGTACTCTCTAAAGCATTGGGAACAGCGACCGCCAAACTCCGGAGCTCCGTAGAACTCGCATCCTGTCATGGTGCAGGGTGTCTGGACCAGTGATGACACGGAGGGGGTGGGTGGACTTGGGGTGGACGCTCGCTGCACCTTACAGAATTCCTTCATGAGGTCAAGGGTCGGGGCGATGGGCAGATAATGCAGGGAGGCAGAGAGGATGAGCTGGGTGTCGTTTGAGGTTGTACAGCTCACCTCAGTGAGGTTGAGGTAGTTCATGAGGAGACTGGCGGCTTTTTGCTCCTCCTGTGAACCGGACAGGAAATGGATATGGAGAGGCTCGAGGTTGTGGTTCACCAATGGAACGACATCTTTCGCCGTCACGAGCTGGTTCGAGTAATCTTCTGTTCCAATGAACGGTGCAAAGTGATTTGATTCGAATCCGAGAACGATCGGAGTCTTCACGCAGTCATCAGGTGGCAGCAGCAGTGGCAGGTAGATTCCACCGCAGTTGTTCGGGGCGATGGTCGAGCCGTACACTGACCGAATGACCGGCTCAGCGAGAACAATGATTGGTCGGCGCAGTATGTTGGCCATCACAAAGATGTGGATCTCTTCAAGACTTTCAAAGGCCAGCATGTTTGGTTGGGACGGGTTGTGGACATCCTCGGCTGTGCACTTCACCAAGCTCCACTCAGAGTTCCATTCCTGCAGACAATCATAGTCATGTGATCAGACATGGCCCACATTATGGACAGATTGTAACAAAACTCACCTGAAGCAAGATATTCAGACTGGGACATGCTACACATCTTTCATTACTAAAGACATACTTCATGTATGTAGTGCTATGTACATTACTCTGAAGCTTAAATAAGATATTTCTGAATACTGACATGCTATGCTAGCAGTAAGGACTAGCGACTATCTCTACCCCTGCACTCTGTCCACACGTGCAGCACTGTGGAAATATAGTTATTATTATTATCTCTTTGGTGAAAATGTACATTGTGTATAAATAAACATATATTTTATAATTATTAACAACATTATTAAACTTAACACACTTTAATGTTTTAGCAGCCGTCAATTGTCTTCTGTTGAGACAAGTTCTGGGACCTATTCTCGTGGTGAGCAGACAGCATGGCAAACAGAGACTGTCTGATGAGTGTAACTGTTTACATCAGTAATGTATGACTCACTGCTGTGGTCATGGAGAGCCCTCCTCTAGGGACGTGCGTGTTGAGCCAGCCTTTCTCTGCCTTCCAGCGATACTGGATCTGTTGGCTGTTTGCATCCTCCACTAGAGTGATGTAGAGCAATCTACGCAGGGTGAGGGCGTTGTCTGGCACCCCCCACATCGCTATGGACACCGCGTGTAGCAGACAGTTGCCATCTCCTGTGGGGGAAAGAACAGAAACTGTTGAGAGTGAACAAAACAACTGAAATTAAATTCAAGGCATTCGTAGATATAAATGTGTGGTGTTGGAATGTGGTAAATAAAATACTGGCTAAATATCAGAAAGGTAAGAACTAAAATGTTGTGGTTTTAAAGTAATTTCATATGTAAGTTGTGTTTTTTGATTAATTTCTAGTGATGATACATGTGTGATAATCAAACAATCATATATATAATTAATTCCAACATCCTATCCACAATTATTCAAAAATATATTATTATGTATATAAAATATATACCATGTTAATTGCCAGTTTTATTTAATTTTCTATATTATATGTTTACTGCACATTGTATTGCAAAATGGATGTATACAAAAACCAATACCCATCTTTTGTCTGACTGTGTAACAATGTACAACTACCAATACGCACTGCCCAAACTGTATTTATCCTGACGAAATATTTGCACTAAGAAATAAGTTACAACCCTTATTTTTCAGTGCAAATATTTCACATGACACAGGTATTGACCGTGGGATACTGACCAGGCACCTTGAGGGGCCGGAGTGTCTTGATGCTGCGGCACCAGTTGACCTCCATGGCCTGCTCTAGTTCCATCTGGACATGGCGGTCACAGAGCGTGTTGAGCCAGCGGGGGTCATACCCCCTGGGTAGGGAGGACAGAGCGGGCAGGTGCATAGTGTGGCGCGTGATCTTGCGAGAGATGAAGGGAAGATTTGTCTCTTCGTGGACATTCTTTCTGACCATCTCCTTCACTTTCTCTGCCACCTCCACATTTGCCTCCCACAGATACTTTGGCCGTGACTGGTTCAACAATGTCAAACGGTTGTCATCCATCTTGTTTGTGTTTTCGTTTCTGAATACAACAACAAAGACATGTCAAATTACTGGGGATAACATATTAATTACATACTAAAGATGTCTTTGTATTGGCCTACATATTGTTGACCATGCTGGAACTCGGAACTTATTTATTTGTACTCAAAGGGGCATTTAAAAAGTTTATATTGCAATGAAACTAGCAAGACACCTCAGCCATAGTAATAAAATATAATTATTATTATTTTGTATTATTGCATTAGACCTAAATTTGATATAAATGTTTACATGTATTAGTTTTTTGGTTTTCTATATATTCCTATCACAATAACACAAGACAAAAGTGTACATTATATGTGCCAACTAAACTTGCTTAACATGGTTTAGCCCTAGGTGGCACTGGTGAACAATCTGTGTTAATTTTGCCTTGATTACAATCTGTGGAAAAATCATACAAATAGTGATGCCGCCTAACGGGACTTGCAGAAACGAATATTAATAATAAAAAAATATGGTTTTGTTTTACATATGACAAAAAAAAAAATCTTTCTCTAGAACTATACGTATTTTTTTATTTTATGACCCTCTATATGAAACTGATACAATATTATATAACTTTCACAGTGTATTTTAACAGTAAAGACTAACTCAGTATATACATACTAACATAGTCATAGGGGCCTACGTATAAGTTATAACGATAACGTGAATATATACCGATGTTGCTTATAAATACACACAACCAGAGTGCGTCCTAACGTACATAATTCATAGACGCGCACACGTTCATGTTATCTTTGCCTGATATATTAAGCTACATGTAAGATATCGTCATTAAATTATATTTCACGACCGTTCGTGTCAAGAACAAAACCTAACGTCCCGGTGTCGCGGACTACATCTGCCGATGCCCTATATATTCGTTAGTGGTCGCGATCCGATCGCATACGCCCACGTCCAACTAAACATTCCCGCCTCGGACCCACCTTTCACGTCGTCGTCAAGCGCCTAGTTCTCAATGTATACTGTATTTCCGTCTAGAATTAGTACATTTAAGTCTGACTGAGAGCAAACTGTATGATTAATAAAACCGCCCAGTGAGTATCGATCACGTGACTGGGAATCCCCGGTGGTTTTTCCACGTTCGGTTGTATAAGCGGGGGCCTTTGTTGGTCTCCCGAGAGCTTGCAGCAGTTCAATTGAATTCGAAAAATGGCCATATAATGCTAGTCGTCTTGTTGATTCAACGCTATACATTGGAAGTGATTACCTCCTATATGTCTAGAACTTTGTAGATGACAATAGTAGGCCTAGCATTCATTTTTTAAATGACTCATCACGTACGTGTGTCGTACGTAAGCATCCGTGGGTATTTTTATGTGTGACCAAAATGAGTTGCGTGAATCATGACGTTATAGTCTCTGTTATGAACATTCATAAATAAGTTGTTGCCGTAGTTGCACCTAGCTCTACTCAACAGTCCGGGTCGTAGCCGCGTGCGTAGTTGTTGCCGTAGTTGCACCTAGCTCTACTCAACAGTCCGGGTCGTAGCCGCGTGCGTAGGAAAATGTGGGTGTAATGTGAGGTTTCCCCTCTGCACTAGAGGGAGCTAGAATTGTAGAATTTTACGTCAGGCCCTAATTATAACTTCTCCATTCTGATACATTTTGTTTATAGATATTTAAATAGAAACAATATTTAAACTAGGGTCAGTACGTGGTATATATACACTGTATATATATATTGTGGAGCGCAGTAGCGGAGCGATGAGAGCTAAATTCGGACTCTCGAGAGAACCTGGGTTCGAATCCTGTGCGGCGGTGTCGAACCTTTGGAAAGTTCGTTTACTCTACATTGCTTCAGTTCACTCAGCTGCATGAATGAGTACCTGGTTATAGACAGTGGTGGCTATTTGTGTACAAACAGTCTTCGCACATTAATTGCAGCGTGGCTTAATGCTTCCCATTGAACAGGTCTGCCAGGGAGTAAAGTAGTAAAGGGTAAAATGCTTTGAGCAGTTCTGACGACTGGATACTGCCCAATATAAGAACTTACCTTATATATATATATATATATATATATATAAGAACTTACCTTTATCTATTTATATATATATATATATATATAGATAAAGGTAAGTTCTTATATTGCGCAGTAGGCCACTATATATATATATATGTATATATATATATATGCACCACCCGCATATATATATATATGAAGTGGCCTACGTACATTGTTTGCAAGATTGCAAATTTTAAATTGCTGTTTAATTATGGTACGCATATATTTTGACGCGAAATCAGTAGATGGCGAGATCAGAATTTTAACTGAAGAAAAACATGAGTTCTACGCCTAAGTGGGAAAATTCTCCGAATTGTGCTTCCTCAATGTTCCACTCCAAAAGCATGCACTGTTTACCAACTACTTTACTCCACACGTACGTGCATACACTTTTGGCCTACACAGCTGTGAGATCATTTTATGCCTATAAAGTTCTCGTAAAAACTGAAGTGTGTGTTGACGCCATTGTAGATTGTTCTATATATTTTCATTTTTTGCGCGCGTGCACGCACGCACGCACACACCCACACACACACACACACACACACACACACACACACCCATACACATACATGCATACATGTTTGTACTTTCCGCGCATTCGATTTCTATAAACTTTTTGAAAGAAATGTTCATAATGTTTTATTTATAAAAGAAGAGAACTCGTGCGCACCATTTATAAATAAAACATTATGAACATTTCTTTCAAAAAGTTTATAGAAATCGAATGCGCGGAAAGTACAAGTATATATATATATATATATATATATATATACACATATATACAGATCATTCTACCAGAAAATAGAACGACCGAGCTTGAAGACACGACAGTTCGTATTTACAATAATTGTAGGACCTATGCATATCATACACTTACACAGAACATGCGTCCTACATACACTTGTGCACGTGGAATACGAGAACAAACGAAATACAAGAAAACAGACAGTACGGACATTGACGCGGGAACAGGGGGCGCAGGAGGGGGATGTAGTTGCCCCCCGGAATTTATTTTTGGGGCAGACATATGGTTCTGCCCCCCCCCCATTAAATGTGAGCGTGAATGTTTGTTTTTGTGGCGAACGTCAATGGCGGGTGGAAATGTAAATTTTATGAGACTGTTAATGTGTATTTTTGTCGACTATGAAAGGTGTGTGCAATTGGAGGGTAGACATACTGTATTCTGCCCCCCCCCCAGTAATAGGCGGCGTGGTGGCGAACATTTTTTCCAATGCCGCGTCAGCAGCGGAGAAGCTGAAGTTACAGCGGCGAAGCGGCGAAATTTGAAGGTATAGGCATAATTATTCACAAAACAGGTGTAGAAGTCTTATTGGTCATATACAAGATATAAGTGGCCAACTACAGTTTGTATGGCCTTGAATACTGTGTATATTGTATTACAACACACACACAAACACACACACACACACACACACACACACACACACACACACACACACACACACACACACACACACACACACACACACACACACACACACACACACACACACACACAAACACACACACACACACACACACACACACACACACACACACACACACACACACACACACAACACACACACAAACACACACACACACACACACACAAACACACACACACACACACACACACACACACACACACACACACACACACACACAAACACACACACACACACACACACACACACACACACACACACACACACACATATATATATAATGGAATATTTATTAAGCACGCTTTGCTTTAATACTGTTTTTGCTAAACGCTATTGGGGTCCTCCCATTAGGCTTACACAAAGATATGCAATTTCGCACATTCAAAAGAAGGGGTGCAAGGAATATTTTCGTGATCCGTGATTAGCAAAATTATTTCCTCTTGAAACGTGAAAGCTCTTTTTATCCCTGTGATTCGTGATCAGGTGCAACAGCGTGAAGCGTTTCTTCTTGAAATTGACGACATATGACTAAAAGATACATTTACCAACACGTAGCCGTAGGATGTGTTAGTGCTTGATTCACATTAAGTTAACTATTCGCCCGAGGCGGTCTCTTTGTTTACTACATTGCCTTCTCTGTAAATGTCTAAGGTAAACACTGTATTTTGCAAACCTAGCAACAATGGTCTATGATCTGATAAACTCACAGATATTCCAGTATAGCTTTGTTCGCTGCACGCAACTCGCAGTGGGTGGGTTTTCTCCGACGGTAATATTGACGACTGTAGTAAAGCCGGGCGACCCGGAACATCAATGATATAACCGCTATAAATAGTAACTGTGGTTATATCGAACGTCTGGGAAATTCTACGCAAAATCCCTCGCTATTGGTCACCGCGCGTCAAGTGCTGACGGGTGATAGGCTTTGGCGTGTTCGAACAACAGCCTGTTTACTCAATCTGGATTTGTCGAAACACGTGTAAACATGAGCATAATGTTTACGTATTTATCATGACAATGAACGCACGGTTTTATGTGACCTTCGTATGACCTTAATTTCAGACTAAGCGACATTAGATGGTGCAAAACGTTAATTATAATGTTCAAGCGTTACCTCTGCACATATAGAAATTTTAGTATCATAATTATATTACATAATAGGTATTTAAGTTAATTCACATGAATTATGCTTACCAAAAGTTGTGTTTACAAAATTGATGAACATAATTCTGGTTTATAATTCTTTTTATTCCAAAGCTTATCATAGGCTGATCCAGGGGGACTGGGGGCACGTGCCCCCTAGACTTTTGTCATTTTGCGTACCCGTAGACCTTTTTGAATGGCCCCACGTGACCGTGCCCCCTAGACCGTTTGAAACGTGCCCCGGTCCAGGTTACAATAAGGTGAAGTTACGCTTACACATATATATATATATATATATATCCGACCGACCGACCGACCGACCGACCGACCGAACGACCGATCGAACGACCGACCGACCGACCGACCGAGCATAACCGAGCATATATGCTGCTTGGGGGAATTGAACTGTTTCAGTTCCCAGACAGGGCGAGGCTGTGGTGTTGCTTCGGCTGAATTGTTTCAGTTCCCCATAGAAGGCGATACTATATGATTACGTGGGCTTAGAGCAGGAATGTAAAGAAGTATACTTTTACTTCGTTATTTTACTTATTTTAAAGTAGAAATGTTTACTTTTCTTGAGTAATGAAGTACATTTTTAGAACTACATTTAGTTGTAATGAAGTACAATTAAGGTGTGCTTTTCCGAATGTAATGAAGTATCAATAATTTGTGTGTTAACATTTTTGAACTTCTAACATATTTGCGAAAAATGATCTGTGCCGGAACCCAGAACTGTTTGCCCCCGGCACAGATCTATACATAGATATCAGCGGAAACTAAAAATAGTAACATTTTCGGATTGGCTGATTCATTGTCATTAGCCATTAACTTAGAAAACTTGTACTTCAACTACATTTAAGAAACGTACTTTTACTTGAGTAGCTTTTACTCAAGTACAAAATAAGTGTACTTCTACCAGCTCGATCTGCTTGGGCTGAAGTAATTCCTTTCCCCACGACAGGGCGAAGGTTTGGTTTTGCTCGGGCTGAATTGTTTCAGTTTCCCAGAAAAGGCGAAACTGTCATGTTGCTTGGTTGTTTCAGTTCCCCAGAAAGTTTGTCAGAAAATCTTGTGTTGTTTTATTTGGAAATGAACTGGGATTGTTGAAAGATAAAACATAATTGGCATGCACCAGATGTGTAAGTAATGATTTGAATTAATGTCCACCCATCACGAAACAAAACTAAACTGTTAATATCTTTTAGCATATGTTATGTGTTTTCTTTCAACTTCGCCTACAGTGTTTATGTGAGCACTAACTACAAATACGTATCTCACCAATCGAAACGTTTTGATACCAAAATTACCTATGTAACAATTAGTACATATATGTATTGCCGATTGTGTTCTTTGGCGGCGGTTATGAAATATAAGGGGGGAAGGGTTAATATTTCGGTTGTGTACAGACCTGGGGCCGAGTACATTTTCATGAGTACAAGTACGAGTACGAGTACTTTGATGATGGATAAGTACGAGTACATTGCTAAAAGCTGAGTACAAGTACAAGTATGAGTACATTCTCACGAGTACGAGTAAAACTACGAGTACATTAAACAAAATATATATAAATATTAAATAATAACGTATTTTTAAATTATTAATTAATCTAATTTATATAACTCAGCACAAGTGAATATGCAATGGCAGTTGATCAATTCTTTTATGAGGAAAACTAAAAAGAACCTCTATTTCATCAACAATGAAATTCACTTTGTTGGCATTCATTTCAGTGGCATCCTATGATCTTATCATATATTTGCCATTGCACCGAATGAACATGAGTTGTTCACAGGTTGAGTCTTTCAGGCTGCACCGTTCAGGGCATAATACTTCCTCGGCTATGCTAAATACCCTTTCAACTGGGGCTGATGAGGCTGGGATGCTGAGATGGTGAGGGACCAACTGAGCCACAGTTGGAAAACTCAGAACTGCAGTGGGCCACTGTGACGATCTGTCCATGGCTGACTGAGGTATTCGTTCACCACTACAACCAGCATCTGCTGATATTATAAGTTTGCAATTTATATTTTCTGATCGTAGGCTACTAGTGGTTGAGAGGGTTAGCACATGTCCACATAACAGGCTTAGCATCCCCTTTGGACTTTTTAGCCAGGCTGCTGGCATGGGATTATACTAGTGTAGGAGACAGTCTGACTTGAGCCACCTTACTTCTATAGAGGAAGACTGGCAGTTCTTTTTCTTAGCAGTTAGCACAGTCAGCCAGTGCCAAGGGGTCTTCAGACTACATCAAAGGCATTTCCTGTCTAACAGGTGGGTTAACTGCTAATTGGCTCTTTATGGACATCCTGGTGGCTTAATTAAACAAACAGGTTTATGGCCTGAACCGATAGCCTACAATTATTGTTTGCTTAACAGGGTGTTTCTGACTGGGAAAAGATGCTGCCTCTTGCCATGTTTGGGTATCATAGTCATGGTTATCAGAGAATGAGGGTGTACTACTAGGATGTGTAGGGATGGTAGGGTGGTATTCTATCAGAAATAACAACGTATTTAAAAAATAGTTGAACATTTAAATATTTAAGGAGAGTTTCATTTTATAACCAAATATATCTATTTTCCCCAGTATATATTGAGAAAGTACTCAGATGTACTCGTAATGTACTCATAAAACCTGAGTACAATGAGTATGAGTACGAGTCCATGACCCACAAGTTTTATGAGTACGAGTACTTAAAAATGTACTGGAATACACGAGTACCGAGTACTTCGGCCCCAGGTCTGGTTGTGCATGCAATGTATTACATCATTTGTAAGAAAATCTTATGCTGTTTTAATTGGAAATGAATTTTCAAGTTTTTGATGTAAAAATAGTTGTCATGTGTCACGTATGTAAGTAATTGTTTTGAACTATCGTACACCTTCGGTCACGAAACCTAACCAAAATCTTAATATAATTTGGTATGTTTTGTGCTTTCAATTCTATCTATTGTATTGATTTAAACTTTTCTGCGCTTGCGTGCCTCATTTTTCCACACATGCTGACACAAAATGTTATCATATAGTTCTATAATTAGTAGGTATATAACCGATTGTGTACATGTTGAAAAAATCTTCCAAAGCCCTGCCTCCTTTTCACAAAGTAGCTCACTACGCAGTAAAAAAATCACAATAGAAAGTGTCATCATAGATCAATCCTAGAATGGATGACAGCTTGTAACATGTAGGTTCCCCTAAAGTGTTTTCTAGAGACCTTTTGTCTTGAAATTTCGTTCCTAAACTAGCAGTATTATTCAATCCCAAGACGAAATACAGCACGTTGTCGCGCTTACATTTATCCGGGTGTTAAATTTTATCCGGGTGATGTTTATTTAACAAGATTTAACCAGATTGCCACCCAGAGCATTAACTCTAGATGGCAGGTGGACAAGGAAGCCTTTTGGCTTATCGAGAGTCCAATACTTTTTAGCTACGTGTATCCCGCCCTTTTAAGGTATGTGTCGATTTTATTTTTAAACATAATGTGCATATGAAAGGCATAATATTTGGCACCAGTAGATCACGTATATCTAATATATAATATAATAATAATATATATATAATATCCAGTAGTTAAATATGTTGCGTTTGTTATCGTAATACAAGCGTTATAGTTAGAGTACATAATTATAATTTGCTGTTTCAGAACCAAGTATAAGAGTAAATCACGTGCCGTGTGCGTGGAGAGGAAACTGTTTTACGACAGAAATTGTTTATGTCTGTGGGAAGCAAACATTTTACAATTTATGTATATATATATATATATATATAAATAAATTGTAAAATGTATATATATATATAGACATATATAATTATATATATACATATAAACATACATAACGCCCGGATAAATGAAAACGCGACAGTCGTAGCTGGTGCTAAATACATTCCCCTAGATACGCGCACGCGCAGAAACGTCACCCGGATATTATTTAACGCCTGGATAAATGTAACGTCACATTTACAGTGCTGCATCTGGTGAATGAGATGTGAAGTTAAATCCAACCTACTGGTGACACCTAGTGAATATAGCATACCACCAGAGGGAGAGAAGGTGAAAGAGACATTATGCACCACCCGCAGTGTGTGTGTATTCGTCCCGGGTACTCGTAAGCCCCTGGAGGGCGCTGCAAAAATAACGTCACAAAAGCGTCAATACACACGCATTGGAGTGTCTCATATTCCCAATATCTCTGGTAGGACTACTAAAAAAGCAGAAATGTACTGTAAGGGGACCAAATGCAAAGATGCGGAATGAGTGACCTGTGGCTGATATAAACTTTACAATTCAATGTATCAATTTAAAAAGGTATACAACTTTACTCTTGCAAAGATATTAATTTGTCTTACGACCAATTCAACTAAACAAATAGACCACCTTTTACCTTTTCAAAAAAGGGAATCCGCCACTGCCCTTAATTCCCTTGTGCTTATAATTTGGTGGTCAACGCTGGGTGATATCCTGACCGCTAAACACATGCAATTAAGCGCACTAACATCTGCACTGTTGTACATTAATTTTAAAGACATAAATATAGAAGGACTAGATGACATGAAGTTACATTAGCAAAAGAGCAGTATCGATTAGATATAAACAAGTTATCATTTTCACAAATGACTGTAAATGAATGGAACAGATTATCTGCTGATTGTGTGAGTGCTAGTAACAAGATTTAACAAGATTTAACAAGATTGCCATCCAGAGAATTAACTCTAGATGGCAGGTGGACAAGGAAGCCCTTTTATCTACATATATCCACCCCTTCTGAGGTATGTGTCGATTTTATTTTAAAACATATTCACACTACTAGCACCCACACAATCATCAGATAATCTGTTCCATTCATTCACAGTCCTTTGTGAAAATGAGAACTTTCTCACGTCTAATCTACACTGCTCCTTTACTAATGTAACTTCATGTCCTCTAGTCTTTCTATCTTTCTTAACTGAAAAAAACATATTTCTATCAATATTTTCATAACCATTCAATATTTTAAACACTTCTATCTGATCTCCTCTCAATCTTCTGGTCTCTAGTGTTGTTAAACCACATTCTTTTAGGCGTTTTTCATAACTAAGATCCCTCAGTTTTGGTATCATTTTAGTCGCTCTCCTCTGTACTCTTTCTAGCATATCTATGTCCTTCTTGCGGTATGGCCTCCACGCTTGTATACACTATTCTAAATGAGGCCTAACTATTGTTTTGTACAGCGGTATTATTAGTTCTTTTTCTTTATATGCTATATTTCGCCAAATCAATCCAAGGATTTGATTTCCCTTTGAAGTTGCAATTCCACACTGCTATGAAACCTTCATGTCAGCACTAATTGTCAGCCCTAAGTCTTTTTCTTTTACAGTAGTACTTAGTACAGTTCCCCCCATTGCATATTCTACATATTCGTTCCCATGTCCTGTGTGGAGGCATTTACATTTCCCAAAATCCACTTTTCAGACCATTTGATCAACCTGTCAAGATCACCTTGTGAATGCTGTCTATCCCCATCACTTTTAATCCTTCTAAACACTTTTGTATCATCTGCAAATTTCAACACCTTGCTAGCTATATCATCGTCCAAATCGTTTATATATATTAAGAATAATATAGGTCCCAGTACTGATCCCTGTGGAACCCCACTCAAAACTGATTTCCAGTTTGAAGCCTCCCCATCAACAACTACCCGTTGTCTTCTGTCAATCAGCCATTTTTCTATCCAGTTAATTATACCATTTCCTATGCCATGGGCTTTTAGTTTAAGCAGTAATCTCTGATGTGGCACTTTGTCGAAAGCTTTTTGAAAATCTAAGTAGATGATATCTACTGGTGATCCATCATCTACCCACTTAGTGATATCTTCAAAAAAACATAACATATTTGTTAAGCATGACCTCGCTTTTAGAAACCCATGTTGAGATGGGTTTATCAAGTTATGTTTAACAAGAAAATCCACCATGTGATCTTTAATTAGTCTTTCTAATAATTTACAAATCACCGTTGTTAAACTAACTGGACTATAATTATTCGACTTGTTTCTCGAACCTTTTTTAAATAACGGTATAATGTTTGCTTCTTTCCATTCTAAAGGAACCACTCCCTCTTCTAATGACAAGTTGAAAACTGTTGCAAGCGGTATGCTAATTTGTTCTACAATTTCCACTAGTAGTTTGGGTGGAATACCATCCACTCCAGGTGATTTATTTTCCTTCATAGCCCTAATTTTCTTAGCTACCATTTCTGGGGTTACAATTAACTGTCTTAAATAGTCTGATTCTGCCCCCTTGAACTTAGCCTCTGGTACTGGCAGTGAACTAGTGTCTTCTCTGGTAAACACTGAACTAAAATACTCATTTAGGTCTTCTGCCATTAAGAATCCTTCTGATATTATATTTCCAGCACTATCTTCTAGAGGACCGACCTTATCCTGAACTTTCTGTTTGCTTCGAACATACGCATAACAACTCTTGCTGTCATGTTTTATATTACAAGCTAATTTATGTTCATAGCTTCTCTTTGAATTTCTAATTTCAGCTGTAGCTTGGTTTAGTGCTTCTTTATAAATGTTGTAGTCTTCGTCATTGCCAGTACGTCTATATGACTTCCACATCATTTGTTTATACTTAATTTTTCTAATGGCTTCTTTCGATAAGTATTTCTTTCTGGTCCGTTTCCCTTGTTTTTTGAAGGGAACAAATTTATCTACGATGCACTCTATTTCATTCTTTAAGATATTCCAGCATTCTGTTGCTGTCTTATTCTTCAGTGTATTATTCCAGTCTATCTTTGCTAAATATTTCCTCATTTCCTTATATCTTCCTTTGTGGAAATTTCTCCTGAACTGCTTTTTATTATTTCTTTCCGATTTTACTTTGATGGTAAAATGTATGTGGTTGTGATCACTACTTCCCAGAGGCTCACATAATTTAACATTGTCAACTAATTCATTCTGTGAAGACAAAACTAAGTCTAACACATTCTCTCCCCTGGTTGGTTCTAGCACATGTTGAGAAAGGAAACTATCTTGTACTAAAACTAAAAACTTGTGGTCCTCACTACCCATACTCTGTAGAGATTTCCATTTTATATGCCCATGGTTAAAATCCCCCATAATAACACAGTCCCGTTTGCTCACTTCCCTTATAGCGTTTTGTATTTTTTCATTCTCTTCTATGCTTATGTTTGGACTTCGATAAACTAATCCAACCGTTAACGTTGAGTTTCCTGTAACTATGTTACACCAAACAGCTTCTTCGCAATCTGCTTCTCTGTCTAATTTTATTTCATAAGCCTGGATAGATTCTTTAATATATAAAATAACTCCACCTCCCCTTCTTCCTATTCTATCTTTCCTAAACATTACATATCCTGTCAGTCCCAATTCGGCATCTGATATATCGGTGGTTGCCCATGATTCGGTTATACCTATTATGTGAGGGTCAATATCTTCTACCATAATGTTTAGTTCATTTCTTTTGTTTACTATACTCCTTGCATTTAAACAAACACATTTATACCCAGCTTCAGAACAGTTTTCCAGACTGTTCTTTGCTGAATTATTTTTGCTGCCTTTATCTATGCCTCCAGTTCCAGGCTTCTCTGCGAGTCCTCCCTGCGAATTTAGTTTAAATAGATGCAACCTGTCCCACTGTCAACAGATCGCAGCAGATTCTCTTAGAATACTGCTGCCCCCTTTCCACTTAGATGGAGGCCATCTCTCATGTGCATATCTTCTCTCTCAACAAAGTACCCCCATAAATCTATGAATCCCACGCCCTCTTCCTCACACATCTGCTCAACTAGTAGCGTGAATATGTTTAAAAATTAAATCGACACATACCTCAGAAGGGCGGGATACACATAGATAAAAGGGTTGGACTCTCGATAAGACAAAAGGCTTCCTTGTCCACCTGCCTCCTAGAGTTAATTATCTGGGTGGCAAGTTTGTTAAATCATGTTAAATCTTGTTAAACGATTGCTATTGGGTGGATATGGAAGGAAGCCGAGATCGGGCCGCTTGCAAACACTCTTGACTAGATAAAGTATTACTATGCCCAAGAACATAATCAAGATTTAACAAGATTTAACAAGATTACCACCCAGAGAATTAACTCTAGATGACAGGTGCACAAGGAAGCTCTTTGGCTTATCGAGAGTCTAACCCTTTTATCTACGTGTATCCCGCCTGTAATGTTCAGGCTTGCACTAACTGCGCATGTACGCGCCTAGATGCAAGCCGTCAACGTACAGAGTTACCACACTGCCATTCCATAGTCGAGTTACGATATTACATGGTGTCTAGAAGTACCTCTAAAATAATAAAAAAAGTAAAAAGTTGTTTTAGAGACCGAAACTATGGACTATAATGTGTAAGTTAACTCCAGGCACCGTCGGGCGTGAAAGACGACGGAAAACAACGGACCATTCGCCGAAAGATGACTTTGAAAATTCGAAACAAGGCATCGCTCAGTGATCACCCGATTCTACCTCGCGCGTCTCCAGCATCCTTGACCGCAGTTGACTGGGGGATGACCGGGGCGACTAGAATTACCGCAGACTCCGCGACGGTGCACGGCATCGACACGCAGTGAGTGTTTGGTTACCGGATCGAGAACGATACATTGTGAAACGGACTGCCGACATGGCAAACGCCGATTAAAAACCCTGCATGAATTGCAAGCGGCTAATCTAGTCAAGGAATGGCGGCGATTCAAACAGCACTGCGAGTTTACGTTCAAAGGCCCGCTTGCAACGAAACCTGAAGGTCAGAAGGTAAACTACCTCATGACGTACATCGGCGACAAAGGACGCGATATATACGAGATCTTTACCTGGATGCCAGCGACGGGTGACGATCCGGCAGAAAACGCCACACTGCAAGGCGTGTACAACAAATGTGCGCAGTATGTCGGACCGGTGACGAACCAAATCCGCGCAACTATCACTTTCAAACGACGTAAACAAGATCCAGGTGAACAGTTTGATAACTTTGTCACGGATCTCCGAATTTTGGTGAAAGACTGTGGCTATACTGAAGAAGACCGCATGCTCAGAGATGCAATTGTCCTGAGATCATCGCAAGCCGCGGTCCGCGTGAAATGTCTAGAGAAAGGAAACGAACTGACTCTAAACATGGCCATGAATGTTGGCCAGAACTATGAGACGTCCCAGGAAAGTATATGCGCGCGATAAACGTCGATGAAGACCCCACAGTTCATGCCGTGAACATTGGAGGTCGTGGAAAACCGAGGATACATGGACGTTCGAGGAACTGGTCACAGTCCAGATTCCACAAAACCCATGCGAAACAGACAGCGATATACCAAGATCAACGGAAATTTCAGAAATGCGGGTACACGAACGTTGCCCCGCTAAGTACAGCAAGTGCCACTACTGTCATAAGAAGGGACATTTTTTGTCGATGTGCCGCAACAAGGCGAGCGCCCACTTAGTTGAGGACATGTGTGGCTTTGAGCAATCAGATGATGATGGTGACGCACATCTGATCAATACCATCACCGATGAAAACCGCACAAGCGACCCTACTGTACCGCCAGTAGTACAGGACCAAGACGTCAGCTAAAAGCGCTGTCTGCAAAGATACGCACGAAACTGAATGAAATGGAAACTGATGGCCACATTACTAAAGTGACAGGGCCCACTGACTGGGTTAGTTCCATGGTCACAAAGCCATTAGACGAGAGCACTACCCTATTCCGACAGTGGAAGAAGTGGTAGCATCAATACCAGGTGCCAAACTGTTCTCCAAAATAGACGCAAAGTCAGGATTCCTGCAGATCAAACTCGACTTTGAATCAAATCTTCTAACGACTTTCAACACGCCGATCGGAAGATACAAGTGGTTACGTTTGGTATAAAGTCGACTCCAGAGATCTATCAACGAATCATGGACGACGTGCTAAAAGACATCGATGGCGCACGGGATCTCCCTATAATTCTGCCAGAAGATCCAGTGAGGGTGGCTCCATTTCCGGGCTCCAAGAAATGGCTACACGCCAAAGTTGTAAGCCAACATCAAGCTCCTCGATCGTATGTCGTTGAATGGAACGGGGAAAAGTACAGGCGCAACAGAAGACACCTGCGACTGTCAACGTTCGGAGCGGAACAGGTATGCCCCAGAGTCAGGCCAGAAATAAGCAGTGAGCGAGCCCGATCAACAAATGCTAATCGGAGTCACTCAAGCAGTAGCAGTCACCCCGACGGGACAGCGTCCATTACTGAACGCGAGAACAGCCCATAACACACCGACAAACCAGCGGCCGGGCAGCCCTGTGTGTCAACAAACACCATAGAGGGAGGGTGACCGTGCGTCCGAGCCCTGAAGAATCACAAGCCGCGTCTAGCGTTCCCAGTGCGCCCGTTAATTGCCCATCGCCTCCCACGGGAATTGTGACCCGTAGTGGTCGTGTGAGCAAGCCACCAAGACGCCTGGACTTGTGAACTATGGCCAGGTTAACCGAAGTGCAAACGTCGCGACTGAGACGTTCCAGTCCCACCAGGGTAGAATAATCCCTGAGTGACCCGTAGTTGTTTAGTTCAAGACTGCAGATAGTCTACCCTACAGTCTATTTAACTTTAGCTGTGTTTCAGTAGTAGTTCGCGCACGAAGAGTTGTTCGTAAGAAGAAGGTGAACTTTATATCTTAGTTTCGAGAAAGCACATAATACAAAAGACACTGATTGTTTAATAATTTCAGCTTTAATTAGAAGTGTGAATAATGGCAAGAAAATAGAAGCAGACGTGGACTTTTATAAATACGTACTTACTTGGTAAATTGTACAGTTGCATAAGTACACGTTCACATTTATTAACTATTTATGAATTGAAAGACCATACGTTCTGTTTTCAAGAACGGAAGATGTAATGTTCAGGTTTGCACTAACTGCGCATGTACGCGACTAGAGACAAGCCGTCAATAAACGTACAGAGTTACCACACTGCCATTACATAGTCAAGTCACGATATGTTACTCTGCCATTCTGAGGTGTGTCGATTTTATTTTTAAACATATTGATGCTACTAGCACCCACACAATCAGCAGATAATCTGTTCCATTCATTTACAGTCCTTTGTGAAAATGAGAACTTTCTTATATCTAATCTACACTGTTCCTTTACTAATGTAATTTCATGTCCTCTAGTCCTTCTATCTAAAAAAAACTGCGCCTTCGATCGTCTGCCACTAACAGAGGGTGCATCGCTGCAATACGTCAAGCGCAGCATCTACCAGGCAAGCATGTGGTCTTTGAGTTGTGTGGCTCGACCCGATGAGCCGTCTCCAAAGGATTTTTGGTGGAAGTTCGAAGATGGGAGATAGTATAATATATATATATATATATATATATATATATATATCAACCTATGTATAGTAAAATGTATAGTAAAATACGAGTAAATGCAATGATAAAATAAACAATTAACAAAAATACGAGTGACGATGCAGCAGTGACGCGAGGTACACTGGCGTGCCTGCATACAGTGCCGTGTGTACAACCATGAGTAACTTGTACTCGATGCGCTTTCTCACTGGGAGCCAGTGTAGCTGTTGTAGAACCGCAGTGATAGATCGCCGGTCACCTCGTCGAAGTTGCATCACAACCCGAGCGGCTGACCGTTGGACTCTCTCTAGACGGTGCAGCAGACGGCCAAGTATACCAAACAGCATCGCATTTCCATAATCAATTCTGGATGTCACAAGTGCATGGACAAGACATTTGCAGACACTGGTCGTCATTGCCTCTCGTACACGAGCAGTTCTCGAGATATGGTAGTAAGCACTCCGACATACATTTGCCACCTGCGTCGCCATCGATAAATCAGCATCGACTGCAACACCAAGGTCACGGACGATGGTCGATGTCGCTACATATTGTCCGCATATGTCGACATGATCAAAGAGTATTGAGCTGCGCAAGCTCGATGAACGTATAACAATTGCTTCTGTTTTGCTCTCGTTTCATGAGAACCAGTCCGTTGTCATAGAGCCACGTTTTAACCTCACTGACGCAAGCCTCCATTTTGATGAGAGCATTTGTATGCTAAAACGGTAGAAAATCGACGTATAACTGCGTATAATCGGCGTACAGATGGTGTTGTACATCATGTCGGTTAAATACATTCGTTAGAAGCGCGTTGTAGGCGTTGAAGAGCACCGGCCCAAGAACCGACCCCTGTGGGACTCCGGATCTCATCACGGTACACTCAGACACTTCTTTCCGGACACGCACGGCAGAGGTACAACCATAATTATAGGTATGACGCCAACCTCGCATGCGAAGTCTGCTGTTAAATCGAGAAGCACAAGAAGAACTCCACGACGAGCAACAATCGCTTGCGCCACATCACTGTGAATGCGTGTGAGTGCTGTCTCCGCACTGTGGCGTGGTCGGTATGCACTCTGGTAGATGCCCAGTATACCATTCTCGTTCAGGAAGCGTTGCAGTTGTTTTGAGACGAAACGCTCCATTGTCTTCACCACAAACGATATGTTCGACATTGGGCGGAAGTTAGACAGCACATTGACATCAGCACCTTTTTTCAGTACAGGCGTTGCAATGGCGTGCTTCGTCGACTGTGGGACTATAGCAGCGGAGAGCGACCCATTACTTCTGCGTGTAATAACTGGACACAGCGCTTTAATGTTCTGTCGAAGGAGTGACGTTGGCAGCGGGTCCAGTTCGCATGACTGGATAGCAGATGCTAACATTATGTTCTTCACGTCTGCCGGTGAAGCAGCTGCGAAACACACTATTATACATACATGCATGCATGCATGCATACATACATACATACATACATACATACATACATACATACATAAATGTTTAAATGTTTATTGATTTCTATAGCACCACATTTATACAATAATATTCTATGGTGCTGTACAGTACAATAGATGGCATGGTAGAAAGCTAAAACAACACAAGCATTCAACATAATACATATATTGATATAAAAAGGTGAAACTATGATAAAATTAATAATTGTAATAGAAATATGGAATATATTTTATATAATTATCTAACAAGTGTAAAACTATTTAAATTAATAAAATTAATAAGTTAATTGTATGCATTTCTAAAATAGTGAGTCTTCAGTTTGCTCTTAAAACACTGACATTGTTGCAGCTGCGAATATCTTTGGGAAGGGAGTTCCACAGTTTTGGTGCAGCAACTTTAAAAGCACGATCTCCCAGAGTTTTCTTTTTTGTCCTTGGTACATCAAGTTTAAGATCATCCTGCGATCTTATACCGTAATGGATGCTTCTAGGAGTCAGCATTTCCAACATATATTCTGGTCCAAGGCCACGTAATGAATTAAATGTCGGTAAGCAATCTTATATTTAATGCGAAATTCCACCGGCAACCAGTGAAGTGACTTTAGTACTGGAGTGATATGGTTATATTTGCCGATTCTGCACAACACTCTGGCTGCGGTGTTTTGAACCATTTGTAATTTCGGTATAAGGTAAGTAGTAAAGGAGGTTAAGTAGCGGGGACGAGTGAGTATGAGTTGTGGAAGTGGAAAGTACCCGGAATTTTGCGGAACTAAGATAGCGCCACCTAGCGGATAGTTGGTGAACTAAAATAGTTCCCGCCAAAACTACCACAGCGCCCCCTGGCGAATAGTTGGTGAACTTAAATAGCGCCACCTAGCGGATAGTTGGTGAACTAAAATATTTCCCGCCAACCTAGAATAGTGCCCCTGCCGGATAGTTGGTGAACTAAATATTTCCCGCCAAAACAAAAACAGCGCCACCTAGCGGATATATCATGAACTAAACCAACTCAAATTATTTCCCGCCATAAAATTATTTCCCACCAAAATTAGAACAGCGCCCCCTGGCGGAGAGTCGGAAAAATAAAATAGCTCCCCCTGACGGATAGTTGGTGAACTAAATATTTCCCTCAAAAACCAAGACAGCGCCACCTAGCGGATATATCATGAACTAAATCAGCGCCACCTAGCGGATATATCATTAACTAAACAGCGCCACCTGACGGACAAATTGTAAACTAAATGTTCGAGTTCTGCCCAATTTCGTGTGTCTTAGTTTGACCATTAGCGCCCCCTGGTGGATTTTTTGCGAACTAAATTGACCCTAGCGGATAGGTCGTGAACTATAAGTGGTGCCACCTGACGGACAAGTTGTGAAGTAAATGTTCCAGTACTGCAAATATTCGTGTCTCTTGCACGCTTGCGTGCAATAGAGCCCCCTGACGGATACATCACGAACTACAAACATCATCCCCTAGTGGACAAATGTTCGTTCGGCACGACCACGTGACCTTTATGTTCTGTCGAACTGTTATAAAAGACCTGCGTCTGTTTGTTGTGGTCATTATATCTTACATTTTGGAAGATGAACAACATGACTAGTGATAACGTCCGACAAGGGATTTTGCTACCGAAGGCGCAGCCTTCTCCGGCTACGGAACCACTCGACCTCTCGACCCCAACAATCAACCCGGACCAACAGCCAACGAGCAGTTCAACGATCAGTCCGACGACCAGTTTGACGACCAGTTCGACGATCAAACCGATTTCGTCTCTGTTATCAGCTCCGGCAATCAACTCAACCATCAACCTGACATCGTCACCTCCGACGAAGCGTCAGAAGCTGTTGTCTCGTTATACTTGCTGTATGTGTGGCAGTACCTTCAAGTATAAAGGGAATCGGTCCGCTCATGTGAAGCAGGGCTGCTGTCAAAGGAAGCAAGATAAACAGCGGCGACGTAAAGAACAACTTGAACAACAGCTTGAAGAACAACTTGAAGAGATAACAGTAAGCTTCAATTTTTCATAGTGTTCAAATGGTATTCGTGCTATTTTGTTAGAACATTTTCAAAAGACCATAATATTATATTTTTTCTTATATATATCAGTTGAACATTCATTACTAAGCTCATCTCGTTACTGTTTCAGCGACAAGAAAAGGAGGGCATCGCTACTGCTGACAGTGTTCCAACTACCTCTGCGTCACGAAAACGTCGACGGTCACTGTCATCTTCAGCATCACCATCTGTCAACCGACCACCATCACAGTTGTACCACGATAGTACTATGCCTAACGTCATCCTCGAATCACACATCACGTCCATGAACTCAGACCAATTAGATGGTGAAAGACTGTTTGAGTGTTTTTGTTAGACGCAGGTGTGAAACTATCCGACGTGACAGTCGAACAGTTGTGTAATATCAATACTTGGTTGCAAGAATCCGTTTCGAAACAGTGGCAAAACACTATGAAACATATGGTTCTTGCAGTTATGGAGCGTGACATGTAAATACGTTTGTGTTGTTCACGAATAAACTGTGCAAACCTCATCTTGTGTCTTTTTTCATAGTGTAATGCAAAGCATATGTTGGGAACCTTACTAATAGTCTTACACTTCACAAGTATGTCTGTGTAGTTCAGTAGAGATGATAGCCACTTATGTCTGTGTAGTTCAGTAGAGATGATAGCCACTTATGTCTGTGTAGCTCAGTACAGATATGTTAACCACTCATGTCTGTGTAGTTCAGTACAGAGATGTTAATGTACTCAGACCAACTAGTGGTGCAAACGAAACACTATGCTTTGACCAACACACGGCACGAATCGGACTCAGACCAACTAGTTGCGTAAACGAAACAGAAACTTAACCGATTACGCTGCACAAATTGAACTCAGACCAACTAGTTGCGTAAACGAAACAGAAACTTAACCGATTACGCTGCACAAATTGAACTCAGACCAACTAGTGGTGCAAACGAAACACTATGCATTGACCAACACACGACACGAATCGAACTCAGATCAACTAGTTGCGTAAACGAAACAGAAACTTAACCGATTACACTGCACGAATTGAACTCAGACCTACTAGTTGGACAAACGAAACACTATTCTTTGACCAACACATGTCACAAATTGAACTCAGATCAACTAGTCACACAAACGAAACACTATGCTTTGACCAACACGCTGAACGAATCGAACATTGAACTCAGACCAACTAGTTGCGCAAACGAAACAGAAACTTAACCGATTACGCTGCACAAATTGAACTCAGACCAACTAGTTGTACAAACGAAACACTATGCTTTGACCAACACGTGTCACGAATTGGACCTAGATCAACTAGTTGGACAAAGGAAACACTATGCTTTGACCAACACGTGTCACGAATTGAACTCAGACCAACTAGTTGCACAAACGAAACACTATGCTTTGACCAACACGTATCACGAATTGGACTTAGATCAACTAGTTGGACAAACGAAACACTATGCTTTGACCAACACGTGTCACGAAAACGAAACACTATGCTTTGACCAACACGTGTCATGAATTGAACTTAGATCAACTAGACACATCACACGAGACTATGTCCGAGATATGTCACGAGACTTCGGATGACACGTCACACGAGAGTCCCGACGAGACAAGAGACGTGACTATGACCGAGATATGTCACGAGACTACGGATGACACATCACACAAGACTTCGGATGACACGTCACACGAGAGTACCGACGAGACAAGAGACGAGACTATGACCGATATATGTCACGAGACTACGGATGACACATCACACGAGACTATGGCCGAGATATTTCACGAGACTTCGGATCACACGAGATTACGGATGACACATCACACGAGAGTACCGACGAGACACGAGTTATACAAACGAAACACTATGCTTTGACCAACACGTGTCACGAATTGAACTTAGACCAACTATTAGATATCACACGAGAGTACGGACGAGACAA
This sequence comes from Paraescarpia echinospica, assembly GCA_020002185.1. NCBI lineage: Eukaryota > Metazoa > Annelida > Polychaeta > Sabellida > Siboglinidae > Paraescarpia > Paraescarpia echinospica. The sequence continues at coordinate 1,248,244 of CM034542.1, read as the reverse complement.
GAGACGAGACTATGGTCGAGATATGTTACGAGACTACGGATAACACATCACACGAGACTACGGATGACACATCACACGAGAGTACCGACGAGACAAGAGACGTGACTATGTCCGAGATATGTCACGAGACTACGGAGGTCACGTCACACGAGAGCACCGACGAGACAAGAGACGAGACTATGACCGAGATATGTCACGAGACTACGGATGACACATCACACGAGACTATGGCCGAGATATGTCACGAGACTACGACGAGGCAAGAGACGAGACTATGGACGAGATACACCACAATAGACGGGTTATCGCGTGAGATTCCACCACCACCACCACAATTCCACCACAATAGACGGGTTATCGCGTGAGATACCACCACCACCTCCACAATTCCACCACAATAGACGGGTTATCGCGTGAGATTCCACCACCACCACCACAATTCCACCACAATAGACGGGTTATCAAAGCAAAGCAAAGCAAATAGACAGGTTATTGCCAAAGCAAAGCAAAGCAAATAGACGGGTTATCAAAGCAAAGCAAAGCAAATAGACGGATTATCAAAGCAAAGCAAAGCAAATAGGCGGGTTATCAAAGCAAAGCAAAGCAAATAGACGGGTTATCAAAGCAAAACAAAGCAAATAGACAGGTTATCGCCAAAGCAAAGGAAATAGACGGGTTATCAAAGCAAAGCAAAGCAAATAGGCGGGTTATCAAAGCAAAGCAAAGCAAATAGACAGGTTATCAAAGCAAAACAAAGCAAATAGACAGGTTATCGTCAAAGCAAAGCAAAGCAAATAGACGGCATCATACACACAACACACAACACACACAACACACAACACACACACAACACACACACACAACACACACACAACACACAATTTACACAACACACACACACAACACACACACACTACACACACAACATACACACAACACACACACACACACAACACACACACAACATACACAACACACACAACACACCCAACACATACAACACACACCAACACATACACACCACACAACACACACAACACACAACACACACAACACATACTCAACACACAATTTACACAACATACATAACATATCCAACACACAACATACACAACTTACACAACATACACACAACACATACAACACACACAACACACAACATACACAACACACACACGCACACACAACACACACACAACACACACAACACATACACAACACACACAACATACACTACACACACACACACAAACACACACAACACACATACACAACAATGCCAACACACACAAATACATAAAACACATACCCAACACACACAACATACACACAACATACACACAACATACACAACTTACACAACACACAACACATACAACACACACACAACATACACAACTTACACAACTCACACACACACACACACACACAACATATACAACATACAACACATACACAACACACACACAACACACACAACATACACAACACACAACATACACAACACACAACACATACAACACACACAACACAAACAACACACACAACACACACACAACACACACAACACACACAACATACCCAACACACAACATACACAAAACACAACATACACAACACACAACATACACAACACACAACATACACAACACACACACACAACACACACAACATACACAACACATACAACACACACACAACACACACAACATACCCAACACACAACATACACAAAACACAACATACACAACACACAACATACACAACACACAACATACACAACACACACACACACACACAAAACACACAACATACACAACACATACAACACACACACAACATACACAGCATACACAACACACACACCACATACACAACACACACACACAACACACACAACATACACAACTCATACAACACACACACACAACATACACAGCATACACAACACACACAACATACACAACACATACAACATCAATGAGGTGCCAAACATCACATACCTTCATGTCAAGAGACGATCATCTGTTCGGATTCACGTCCAACGAGGCGACCATAGGACTCGTATGAGGTATCGCTTCTTTTAATGGAAAACATATGTATATGAAGCAACCGTCTTTTCAACGTAACAATTCCATATTTTCAAATAGTGCGAGCGACCAGATACGATACGACCTTCTCGAGAGTCGAAAAAGGAAAGACCGGAATCGTCGGAAGCACGGTATATACACTAGTTTTCGGCGTGATCTCATTTGCATAATAAATCAGACCGAACGTACATCACGTGACTTCCCTTAACACAAAAACTGTGCACGTTCATGAGACAGGCAACATCTGATGGCCACAACGGATACCAATGTAACTATTCAGAATAACGCCAACTACCGGCCATGATAGATCTCTATTCGTTGACACACTTCCAACGAGGCGACCATAGGACTCGTATGAGGTATCGCTTCTTTTAATGGAAAACATATGTATATGAAGCAACCGTCTTTTCAACGTAACAATTCCATAT